>QEPC01014287.1:453060-468511 GCA_003113815.1 Sphenodon punctatus
ATTATTATTATTATTATTAACAAACATTTATATAGCGCAAGCAGTGTACCTGGCACTTTACAAAGTAATAAAATAGACACGGTCCCTGCCCCTAGGGCTTACAATCTGAGAGATAGGAGCTGGGGGAGAAACTTAGGAAGGGGAACAGAGGGAGAGAACATCATCCAACCGCTTATAAAATTGTATTCTTTTATCCAATCTTTCTGAAATTTGGTACATATAATGTCTTCCATTGGAGGTATGATCCCTCCAAGTCTCATCCAAATATAATGAAACCATTGAAACCAATGGAAATCGAAAATGAAAGCAAAAACAAAAATGGAATTTTGATATTTATGAAAACAAAAAGGAAAGATTTAAAAAACAAAAATTAAAAATTAAAAAGAATAATGACATGGGTCCCTGGTGCACACCTCTAGTTCCTGTTTGGCAGAAAGTGCTGTTGGCCAAGGGCTTGGAATGACCACACACCAGAAGGTGCATCAGTGAAGTCAAGGAATCCTCTAGTCTCTCTTCATCAACACACTCCATAGGGTCCTCATAGACTACTCCAACCATTGGACTTTAGTGGTCTCCATATGTTTCCCTCATTTCTTAACTTTCTGTTGTTATTACATTCATAAAGGACTATGTTTTGCATTTATCCACTGAGCAAATAGCACCACCAGTAGCAGCGGCACCCTGTGAGACAAAATGCCTTCTCCGTTTCCTTGGGCTTCCTATAGCAACACAAAATTATGACACTCCTTGCATCAGTTCAGATGCCCTGGCCAGTGATCTGGGATGAAAAGAGGGGCCCTTCTACATCCTTGCCTCTCTGCTATATAGTTGGGTAAGCAAGCACGCAACACCACTGCCCTGTGCCGATGGATACAAGGTTCTAGGTAGCTCATACAGTAGTATGGTAGAGCCTATCCCTCTCTATAGTACTCTTTAAAATTCTTCTAATTTACAGTCATCTCTTTAGTTTCAGTCCCTAGGATCCCCCTGTAGCAGGAGCTGAAATTAAAAAGGGAGCTGTCTCCTCAACCACTCTGCTTATGACTGGCATTTTAATTTCCCAGTATCTGGACAAAAGACCAAAGCTGCAATCATTTAGGGAGAATCAAGATGGAGACGCTTCCCAACTCCTCCCCCAGGTTACTACCGTGCTCTCTCAAAAGCACTTTTGCTCACAGAAAACTGGCATGTGATATTTTCCAAAGTAGGGGCAACAGGTTTCCATGTGAAAGCCACCTCACTGCTTCTGGTACATAAAGGAGGAATTGAAAACTGTCATTCTCAGTTAATCAGTTAACACTCTGGGGTCGACAGAAAGTTCTGCCCTAGCCACCCACATTCCTTGACTGAGAGAAAAAGTACTGACCCTTTCCAGAGTCATTAATTATATGATGAGTCTTTAGAGGAGGCTGATGAGTAAACCAGAACTATTTCTCTCCCAAACATTTGCTACAATTACTGATAAACAGTTTGGGTTCAAATTTGGATTACAGCAATAGGGGAGATGTTACCATCTGTTGCATGTCCTTAGTTTTTGATGGCAGGACAACACCTATTGCTCCAGGCTCTTATTATTATTACATGGAATGAAAATGAGTGAACAGGCCTCTAGTGCCACCATTCCGAAGTTGCTGCTTTAATTAGGCTGGCATGCAACATTGCAAGAATGCTGCTTTTGGGAGAGTTTACTTCGACAGGCAGTTGTCCAGTGAGACGGCCTTCAGCACCAGTAGCACAAATCAGGGCAGTAAAGTGTCAAACTCTTTTAGATTTGTTTGATGAGCAAATTGCTTCCCTGCAACTCAATGTGGACAATGTTTTCCTTTGTGATTCTTCTCTCTTTTTCATTAAGGCTTGGTTACAGATAGTTAACCTATGCTAGCTGATCAGTGAGAGGAAACATCACTCAGACACAGAACAGGTAAAAAAAACCACATGCAGATTGAAAATGAGAATTTGAACTGACAATATGGCTGTTTGCTTAGACAGGGAGTTTGGACCCTGACACTCCCATTTTGACTTATGGGAGTGTCAAGGTCAAAACTGCAAGAGGTGGAAATCCTATACCTAGGTTCCTGATAGCATACTAGATAAGGCAGAATGTTTGTACGAGACAAACACTGCTGTCTACTTAATTGTTAGGACACCTTCAGCCATTTTAATTGTTGTTTAAATGTGGGATTTTCAAAAGTTCCTTAATGGCTTAGAAGTCCAGATCTTATTGACTTCTATGGTGCTCCTAATACACTCAGAAAAATCCCCCCACAGCTCTAACGAATTAAAATAAATAACATTTTCTTTCTTTTGCCTCTGTCAATGTAGATTGTTATTTTCAAGCAAGCCTAGGATAATGGAATTTTGACTCCTATTAAGAATTTTCCTGTAAAGAGAAATGACTGAGATCAGTTGCTGTACCCAGTAAATATGATGTACTGCCCTTTAACAGGTTGGGGACTTATCCCAGGGACAGCTCTACTTTCTGTTTCGGTTAGTTTGCCATAACAATAAAATTAGCTAGCCAAGATGGCTGTATTATTTATAACCAGTGCCCCTGCTTAAGTTTTCTTCTCTCTACAAGCCCACAAACATAACAGTAAACATAGAGTAAAACAGTACACCCTGGAGTCTTTAAAGCCTGCAGGGAGAGCAGAAATGTGCACTGTCACCATCTGCTGGAAAGCACAAGGAATGACTTGAACAGTGTGTGGGTGGCTTCACTTACATGAATGCCTGCATACTCACTTTGGGGCACTAATTGCTGGACAATTTCAGGTACCTGGACAAAATTGGACTTTGTCCCATGGTTGCAGGCAATAGGCTGGCAGAAGAACACAGGCTCATGTTCAGGGGTTGCCATAATAGCAGTACTTTTGGGTGTGGTTGGTGTGAGACTCTGCCACGTTTAAAGGACAGGAAAGGGGTGAGGTTTGTCCATTCTTGGTTTGAGGTTGAAGTACTTTCCAGGGGGAGGAGGACCTCATCATTCTCTACTGCAACAGAAAGAACTCTGATTCACAGGCTGGATGGGGGGTATCCCTGCTTGTAGAAGGTTGAAAGAGCAATTTGGGGTTCTTCTGCATGGTACTTAGAGCAGCCAGAAGCCTTGGTTATTGGAGCCTAAGAGAAACTGGACTTCCAAGACTTTTAACACAGGACATCCAGGACCTGGTGAGATCCTAGACTTGTTCCCTGCTGAGATCACTTGGCTAAATCAGGGGGTCAGCTCCAGGATTGCTTGAAGAGGCCAACAGTAGTGCATAGGAGATTGAGGTCTTGATCCAGGAGCTGTGATTGGTAAGAGACTTCTAAGCCCATCTATGCTGGCCCAGGTAAAAGAGAGTCTAGAGTGGGAGTTCCAGGATCTGATCTCCTTGACTCAGCCTCTACTGAATTCACTTTGGCTGGGTCAGGTTGTAGATGTCAGGCTTCCTGAAAGAGAACGGAGTGGGAGGAGGGAGAGGGGGACTATGGACAGGACTCTTGAATCACCTCTACGTGTTCACTTCTCCCAGTGACTGCTCCATTTCTGATCTCTCAATCCTGAACTACTGTTAGCAATGCCTGCTTGCTAACAGTCATGGACCAGATCATCAGCTGGTGTCAATCAGCTTCGCTCTACTGATTTCCCCCAGTTTGCACCAGCTGAGGTGCTGTTCCTCTGAATCTGAATATAGTGTCAACACATTAATCCCAGGAAGTGCAGTTTCCTCATACAGTAGCTAATGGAAGTGGGAGAAATGAATGACTGATTACCTTCCATTTTAAACATGAAAGATACTAAGTGCTGTTTACTAATTGCTGTCTATTACAGATGAAGAGAAGTAATCCTTTCTAGTCAGATCTGTATGATATTTCAATTTTTTTCATAATAAAGCATTTATGTTACAGATGCCCTGGCAGATTTTGCCATGTTACCATTTTATTGATTCTTAAATAGGAAAGCTATCAGACTTCTGACTGCTTCTCATGAGGAGACTAATTAGATTATTTGATCGTCTGGTTCATCAAAGCAGGAAATACTTAAGTGTCACAGCTGGTCTCAGACTAAATATCTTGTACCAAAATTTTAAATGAAAACAATTATGTCTTCACTGGGTAAGCATTTCACAAATGACTAGACAGTAAAAATGATAAAGACAACAGATATCTCATATCTCATGACTGCACAGGGAGCCTTAACAGCACCAGTGCATGTGGATTTATTTCCACTTGTTTTCCTTTTCCTTCCGATGCAAAGAGGTTCTCTGTAATGAAGAGCTTTTAAAAAAAATCAGACAGCTATTTAGTGTTCCAGTAAAGAGCTAAGATTGACATTTAAAGTGTAAGAAATAAGCAGCTTCTCCATTTTAACTGAGCCCCAAACATCTGTTACATCAGTAACCTTTCCAAATGATGTGTCTCTGGCTACAAATGGCCCTACTAAAATGAAAATGAGAAAACACATTCTAAACATACTGAACCTGTCCTCATTGTCTGACTGCTTTTAATCTGGTGTTTACTTCTCCAAATTTGTAGAACTGAAGACATTTCTCTCTCTCTCTCTGCAACACACATTTCTATTACCAAAACACTCTGACAGTGGTGAAAGAAAAAAACTGTTTACATGAGAAAATCTGAACCCCATTGGTTTCAGAAAAGCTGTGTGAAGTAGACTACATTTGCAGGGACCTACCTAGGTTGGAATGGAGCCCTTGGCCCCCACTCCCAACAGTAGCCTTGGGGATGCAGCTGTACCAAGAAGCATGGCTTCCCAAGGCTTATGAGACTCGGTGCAGCTGCACCGCTGTCACCTAACAAAGCTACGCTCGTGCATATTTGATGTGCATATGCATAGATTTATAATAAAGTAGTGTACAAACACAATTCTCCTCTTCAATGAATTTTCCTGTTGAATGGGCATTGCAGATTTGTAGACAGTTGCTCAATGACCCTTTCTTCTTTATCTTGTCGATGTCACTCTCTTTTGTTCAATATTGTTTTAACTTCCCCTGCTTTGTAGTTTACTAAGTAGTGGTTTATTATTTATATTATTAATATAATGCCAGCAATGTCTCTGGCACTGAATAGTTATGATTAGGGATGGATCCCTGCACCAAGGGGCATACAATCTAGCATGTACAGTTTGGGGGGGGGGGGGCAGGCATTAGAAAAAAAGAATAATAAATATGTGTTTTGGAATACAAATTACAGCAATATATCTTTTTGTATTAGGTTCCTCTCTTTGTGCTTATCAAAACCTAGAAGACTTTGGGGAGCTCTTGAATGACTGTTATTTGCTCACAAATCCAGCTTGTTTACCTTTAATTAATTTGGATTTAGGTTTCTCAGATCTTTGGCGGGAAGACTACAATCGCTCACTTTGACGTGTGGAGGTATTATATTTATTACAGAGGTCTCTTTTTGAGTCATGTGAATCAGTAGGTAAGCCATAAACCACAGAGGAAAATACAAGCCTTCCTTTTATTTATTTAAATTGATTAACCTGCCCTATCCCAAGGGCTCAGGGTGGGTTACAACAAATCTCCCAAGCCTTCCACACCTTGCATGCCAAATGCCTGGTCAAATAAAAAAGTCTTACATAGTCTCCAGATGATAAGCAGGCTTGGGCTCAGGTGAATGTGTGTGGCACCTACCAAAAACACCTCTGTGTGTGTGCTCTTGCTGTAAGAACTTGATGGGCAGATGGTATGTGTAAAAGGACACTTGGCAGACCTCAGAGGCGTCAGTGGGACATAAGGGAAGAGGCAGTCTTTCAGATATATAGGGCCCAGGCCATTTAGGGCTTTCTAAGTCAAAAGTTCTTTTTAAATGTTGCTTTCAAACTTTGCTTTCATTAAGTTAAACTTCATTGCTTTCACATAATTTGAGCCCATTATTTCTAGTCTTGCCTTCAGGGCATTAGTCTTAGGCCCTTTTCACATGGGACCCCCTTTCACCCATGTAACCATATCCACATGTTACCAGTCAAAACAAAATAAGATATATCCATTAAAGTTAGTGGGAGCCCTAGGTTTTGTTCTAAACAAATTAACAAAAAGTGGGTGGAGGGAGTGGCATGCAGACACATACACCGTTCACAGACACCTGCACCACCCCAACAATCTCATAACCACATAACCACCTCCAAGCCTCATCTCCTGTGTTCCCCACTAAAATTCCCCACTAGTGTTCCACACTAAAAGCCTCCTAAAAATTAGTCCCTGAATCCCATCCTAGGCCGTTTTTACACAGCATGCGCAGTGGATGGGAGGAGGGTTCATACAGGTGCACATACATCTTCACGCACGCCCCATCCATCAATACGTACGGAGCAGCCTCTATGCGTGTTGATGAGCGGCGGGTGAGTGGGGATGTATGTTTGGCGGAAGCGCGCACGCACACCCACTCACTGCGCGTACACCTGCCGCGTCTTTTACATGAGACTCACCCACGCATGAGCACCCAGATTTCTGGGTGTTCATGTGGGTGTGTCTCGCGTAAAAAGCGCCTAGAGAGGGACATGCCTGACAGCACTGAGTCCTCATTCCCTCAAGCAAGGTAGACCAATTAAAGAGGGAATGTAGGATAGTTGCAGTAGGCCACCTTGAATGTGAGGAGGGAGAGCTTTGATGGGGGGAGACTGAGGTTTTCCTCTCCTGCTTTGCATACTTTTGGTAATATTCATGACATATTCATGGCAAAAAGGTTGTACAGAGTCTAGCAAGACTCCAATTGGCATGCTGCAAAATGAGTCATCAGGAGTCTTCTTTTATCTAGCTGGATAAATACAGTGTCATAACCTGCACCTTCTAGCACACCATCCATTAGTAATGATTTATATTTAATCCCTGACTTCTGTTTGCTCCTTATCATAAATGGGATGTTATGGATGATGAACACACCACCATAAGCATGTTTGCATTCAGCACCCGCATTCTCTCCTGAATTGTCACAATAATGTCTGGGAAAAGATTTTTTTAAAAGTCTCCTCTGAATGGCCATTATTGTCAGTACAGTTTGAAAACTCATTGAAAGAAGAGCAGATGAGGCTCTAGCCTTCTCAAGCAGAAGCTTTCCCAGTATTACTGGATAGTTTCCTTCAGAGTCAGTTTTGAGGTTAGCATCTATCAAGATACCTGTTCCAAAAAGTGTTTTCTAAAATACATTTTTGCTCATTAGATTATGAAAACAACAGTAAAGGTCATATGCTAATTTGACATTTTAACGTCAAATTCAGTCCTTCAGCTTCGTAAGTTTGATTCTAATATTCATTGATGTATTCTAAGTATTAAGTTATCTCAAAATTACTTCTGTAGCCTTGGGTATACTTTTATGAGCCAAGGTATTTCTAACAACAAAAGGCATAACTTTCAATGGGTGACTAGCATTCAAGGGATTGCCTCTATCCTGTTGGTAACCACTTACAATAAACCCAACTTAGAATAAACCAATGTTGTCTACAATAGTAACTAAACCTATGATTAAACTTCACATTGTAGACATTTGGTAGATGAAATTCAATGTTGACAAGTGCCAAGTGATGCACATAGGGAAAAATAGCCCTAACCATACATACACAATGCTGGGATCTAACTTAGGTGTCACTACACAGTAAAAAGAGCTTGAAGTCATTGTGGATAGATCACTAATGTCATCGGTTCAGTCTGCAGCAGTGGTCAAAAAGGCTAATTGCATGTTATTTATTTTACAAAATTTATATCCCGCTCTTCCTGCCACAGGCAGCCCAGAGTGGCTAAAACAATAAAAATATAAATACAATATAAAACAAAACAATTTAAAACATAATAAACATAAAACGGGGAAAACCCACTCCACCCTCCCTCATCCCCACCCACCCTTACCCCTCTCCCTTGCCAAATGCCTGATGGAACAGCAAGGTTTTACAGTTCCTATGGAAGGCCAGGAGGGAATTCCAAAGGCGTAGCGCGGCCACCAAGAACGCCCTATTCTCTGTGGCCCCCCCGGAAACCAGGAAGACCTCCAACACGGCACCCCCGGACAACCGCAAGGGCCGATCTAGAACCCGGAGAGTGAGGCGGTCTCGCAAATAAGCAGGGCTCAGGCCGCGTAAGGCTTTATAGCTTTAAACCAACACTTTGAATCGGACCCGGAAGACTATTGGCAGTCAGTGCAGAGATCGGAGCACTGGTGTAATGTGCTCTCGGTGGCCCAACCCCACCAAGAGCCAGGCCGCCGCATTCTACACCATCTGCAGCTTCCGAGCCATCACCATAGGTAGCCCCACGTAGAGCATGTTACAGTAGTCTAACCGAGAGGTAATAAAAGTATGGATGATCGTGGCCAGGTCAGGAACCAAAACCAGCAGCCGAAGCCACCGCACCAGATAGAACTGGTGAAAGGCACTCCTTGTCACAGCCTCCACCTGGAAATCCAGGCAGAGCTCGAGGAGCACCCCCAGGTTCCATACCTGGGAAGTCAGCAGAGGGCAGACTCCATCAATTGACAGGGCTGCCAACTCCACCGACTTACCCACTAACATCACCTCCGTCTTGTCAGGATTCAGTTGCAGTCGGTTAGCCCTCATCCAGTCCCCCACAGCTGCCAAACACCGGGTAAGCACCGAGACGCTGGGCCTGTGTCAGTCAAAAATGAGAGATACAGTTGAGTGTCATCCGCATACTGATGACACCTCACCCTGAACTCTCTGATCACCTCGTCGAGCAGCTGCATATACACATTGAACAGGAGAGGGGACAAAACCAAATCCTGCGGGACCCGACACGGGAGGTCTCGGTAAGATGAAAAACAATCACCAAGTACCACCCGCTGTGTTCTCCTGGTCAGGAATGAGCTGAACCATTCAAGAACGATCCCGCCCACCCCTGCACTGTCCCGCAGGTGCGTCACCAACATCTCATTGTCAATGGTATCAAATGCTGCTGCCAGATCTAATAGGACCAATAGAGTCAATCGACCCCAATCCTTTTCACGGCGGAGATCATCCACCAAGGCCACAAGTGCTGTCTCAGTGCCATGGTCCGGACGGAAGCCAGACTGCGAAGGATCAAGATAACCGATGTGGTCAAGGTGCTCCTGGAGCTCCTGAGCCACTACCAGTTCAATAACCTTCCCTAAAAAGGTAAGGTTAGGGACAGGTCGATAGCTGTCAGGGGAGTCAGCGACAAGCAATGGCTTCTTGAGCAGAGGTCACACCACCGCCTCCTTGAGACAGCCCGGCACTCTGCCCTCCCGCAGGGAGGCGTTGACCCCCCCAGCCAGCAATGGCCCTATTGTCTCCTGGCAGTTCTTAACCAGCCAGGACAGGCACGGATCTAATTCACAAGAAGTGGCTCGAACAGCCCCAAGCACCCCCACTACGTCAGCGGGTGTCACCGGGTGAAAGTTATCTCACAAAATTGGACAAGCCGGGGCTTCTACAACCTCTACCTCCTCTACTGCATTAAGTGTGGCATCAAGGTCTTGGTGAATATGAGTGATTTTCCCCGCAAAATAATCCACAAAAAGGTCACAGCGGGCAGAAGATGACTCAACCCCCGGGTTGAGGGAGGCCGGACTGACCAGCCCCCGTACGACCTGGAACAGCTCCACTGGACAGGATTTCGTAGACGCTATGAGGGCAGCAATGAACTCCCTCTTTGCTGTCCACATAGCCATGGCATAGGCTCATAAACTAGCTCTATGTTGCAATCTGTTGGCTTCAGCTTGAGATCGATACCACCGTCGCCCCTCTTGCTTCAGGATTTGCATTTCCTCAGAGAGCCAAGGGGGCCTCCGGGGCTGCCGCCTGGGCAACCGACAACTGGGAGCCGTTTTATCGATGGCCTCCATCAGCAAGATATTCCATAGCTTGACTAGGTCATCGATGAGACTGCAGTCAAGGTCAGAGGGTAACTCTCCCAGAGTGCCTAGAATCCGCACCGGGTCCATCAGCCTCTGGGGCGGACCATCCTAATAGGTTCTGCACCCTGCCGGGGTTTATGGGGACGGACCATTCGAATAGGCTCCATGCCCTTCCGGGGGCAAACGTGCGCCAGGAGAGGGGCCTGCAGGAGGTAATGGTCCATCCATGACAAAGGCACAGCTGATATCTCCCCCACCAACGGACCTCCCGCCTCAAGGCTGGTGCAAAACACAAGGTCTAAGGTATGTCCCCCCTGGTATGTCGGGCCACTGACCCTCTGGGACAGGCCCATGGTTACCATGAACTCACGCTACGCACCCCCAAGACTGGCACCCCCAAGATGTGGATGTTGAAGTCCCCCAAAACTATCGTCTTCGGGGATCACAACACCACTCCCAACACCAGATCCGCTAGAGCATGCAGGGAGGCCGCCGTACAGGTGGGCGCACGGTATACAAGCAGCACTCCCAAACTGTCCCCTGCCACATCAAACACCAGATGGAGACCCTCAACCCCCATTATGGATTGCACCGGATACCTCTGAACAGCCCACCCTTCCCTAAAAATCATGGCTACACCGCCCCCTCCCCCTGTCCTTCTGACCATGGTTAATGCTGCACGGAATACCAGGCTGGAACAAGGTCAGCCAAAATAGGCCCCGGCTCCATGTCCAGCCAAATTTCTGTGATGCGCATGGACCTTGCATTCACCAGCATCAATACATGGTCAGGGGCCCTCTGGTTCAGAACCACCTGGCCCATTGCTAGACGGGTGGTGCAGGAAACAGATATTAAACATCTGTCCTGCCACCCAGTTCAAGCATCATACGGACCATACCTCCCATGTCCCATCACGACCCCAATGGCTGTGTCCCCTCCCCCACCCGTCCCCAGCCCCGGCTACCCTCTGGCTGTCCCGCCCCAATCGACGGGAGGATCCCCACCCACCCACCCNGCCGAGAGATCTAGCAAGACAAGAAATGTCGAACGTCCTGCGTCCATCTCTTGGCAGAGATCGTCTACCAAGGCCACCAACGCCGTCTCAGTGCCATAGCTGGGGCAGAACCCAGATTGAAAAGGGTCCAGGAAACCAATGCTGTCTAGATGCGCCTGGAGCTGGATTGCCACCGCCCAGGTAAATATCGGCATTACCTGAGGACTGGAGGGTGGTGAACATAGTGGCAGATTTTAGCGATAGGTTACTAATTGCCAATAGTAGGTCTACAATTTCATACTTGAGTTTCTTCAGAACTCTAGAGTAAATACCATCTGTTCTTGTTTTTTCTTTTACTATTTAGCTTGTCAATTTGCTCTCAAACCTCTTCCATAGTCATATTGATGTGTGATGGTTCTTCCAGTTCATCACCTACAGAAATTAGTTCCAGAATGGGTATCTCCCAAAATCTTCTGCAGTGAAGACCAAAAGCAAAGAATTCATTCAGCTTCTCTGTAATGGCCTTATCCTCTCTGAGTACCCCTTTGACTTCCTAGTCATCTAATGGACAACAGAGAATATCTTAGCCACAATGTACATTGGGGAAAACTTTTGTTCTGGACAGCACATAATAGGACAAGGCTCGGGGAGAGCGGGCCTGAGCATCAGGTCTTTGCTGGAGCCGCTGCCCTCATTTTTCCTGTATCGCCCCTTGAAGAAGAGCCCATTGCCAACAGCATCCTGGATTAGCAGGGAGCCCTGTGTGCTAGAGGGAGGAACCAGAAGTGAATCCCCTGATCCCCCTGATCACCTGCAGCAGTGACAGGGAGGAGGAGCCGTGTAATGAGCCACACCCCCTAGAAGAAGAGCCCATTGCCAACAGCAGCCTGGATTAGCAGGGAGCCCTGTGTGCTAGAGGGAGGAACCAGAAGCAAACTCCCTGATCCCCCTGATCACCTGCAGCAGTGACTGGGAGGAGGAGCCGTGTAACGAGCCACACCTCCTAGAAGGTAAAAGCGCGGCTGCAGCGCCGGAGGTTTGTGCTGGGGGAGAGCGGGCCTGAGCAGCGGGTCTTTGCTGGAGCCGCTGCCCTCATTTTTCCTGTATCGCCCCTTGAAGAAGAGCCCATTGCCAACAGCAGCCTGGATTAGCAGGGAGCCCTGTGTGCTAGAGGGAGGAACCAGAAGCAAATCCCCTGATCCCCCATATCACCTGCAGCAGTGACAGGGAGGAGGAGCCGTGTAATGAGCCACACCCCCTAGAAGAAGAGCCCATTGCCAAGGGAGCCCTGTGTGCTAGAGGGAGGAACCAGAAGCGAACTTCCTGATCCCCCTGATCACCTGCAGCAGTGACTGGGAGGAGGAGCCGTGTAACGAGCCACACCCCCTAAAAGGTAAAAGCGCAGCTGCAGCGCCGGAGGCGTGTGCCGGAGACAGCACGCTCCCTTGTGCGCTCAGCCTTAGGCGCGGGCCAGGCGCAGGGCGCCCACCCTCTTACTGTTTGAGTTCTAGCTTAATATTTGTGGGCGAAACATGACACAGAGGCGCAGGAAGCATGGTATGGAAACTAGGGCACGGTCAAAAGCCAGACAGGTTAAATTGGATTACTTTTTTGTCGAAGAGCCCTGTCTGTCAGNAGCTGAGTTTAAAAGAGGTTTGGACAAGTTTCTGGAAGATAGTTCCATTAGCAGCTATTAGCCAGATAGGATTGGGGAACAAAACCGTTTACTGTCGGGATCCTGGGGATGACCCACAGAGAACGGATAGCATGGTGACCTGTTGGGTGCTTCCCCCAGGCCCCCGTGACTGGCCACTGTCGGAGACAGGATGCTGGGCTCGATGGACCGTTGGTCTGACCCAGTATGGCACTTCTTATGTTCTTAAGATTCCGGGAAAGTGAGCTGAAGAGTTTGCTTTCTGCTTTGGTCTCTGAGGGGGTTTTCAGACATGACTCTGAACCCAGTTTAACTACACTTGAACATTTCTTATGCATGTTGCAGGTCTGCATTGGTGCTCTATGCAGCCCTGCAACAGGCATAAGAAATATTCACATGTGGTTAAAGTGTGATTAAACTGGGGTTCGTGTCATGTCTGAAAACACCCACAGAAAAATGTCCAGGCCTGTGAATTGGGTACTTGTGATAGGCTATTCTGTTCGCTACCATTTTTGTTCCATGTCAGGTTTGTCTGTGCAAATAAATAAAGTTACAATAAGAAGAAACTCTGTCACTCTGACTTCTCTATAAAGCTGGCCTGCAAGACCCCAATCATTTGCTACCACTCAAGAGAGGAAGCAAAAATAAACTTGTATAATGCCTTCCACAATAGGTTTAGGGTCAACTGCAATAGTAACAGTGCCTGTAACTCAACTATTTTTATTAAATATATTTCAGTTTGGCAGTGTGCACTTAATGCATCCCTACATTTTCAATGTGCCTCAGATTTCTGTATAACTCATGACCATCATGGTAGAAAGATTTGGTAGCTTGCAGTATATGACATGAGGATTTTTGCAGTCAAGAAACTGTGAGGCAATTTGAGATTAAGGCCCCTTTTCAAATGGGCCGCTGGGGGGGTTGGGTGGGCAGCGCAGCTGGTGTGCATTCCCACGGACACACACACACCTCCACCCACGCAGCATCCGGCATGGGCGCCCATTGCTCCATGCGTGGGAGGTGGGTGGAGCATGCACACACACACACACCCCACCACCACCCATGTGGGCGAGGGGGAGGCATCCGTGTAAAAAGGGTCTATGAGATAAACTAGGTGTTTCTGCTGAAAGAGTCAGCAGCAAACATTATTGACTACTTAAGTATCATTATCGGGTTTGAGAGATAAATTCTTCATAAGACTAAAGAAACTACCCATTTTTAATGCTTCATTTCTGGCTAGCTGCAAAGCAACAGTA
Source organism: Sphenodon punctatus (assembly GCA_003113815.1). Lineage (NCBI taxonomy): Eukaryota > Metazoa > Chordata > Lepidosauria > Sphenodontia > Sphenodontidae > Sphenodon > Sphenodon punctatus. The sequence continues at coordinate 466,787 of QEPC01014287.1, forward strand.
CATAAGATTGTGCTGGTGGATAGGCAGCAACATAGGCCCTTTTTACACAGGCAGCACTCACACATGAACACCCAGTGTTCATGCGTGGATGCCACCCATGTAAATCCCACGGCAGTTGTGTGGGGTGTGTGTATATGTGTGCTCCTGCGCGCACACATTCACACCCACCTCCACCAATCCCCCACGCATGGAGCAACTGGCGAAAACAGTGGTTGCTCTGTACATGTGGATGGGTGGAGGTGAATGTAGATGGGTGTGCGCCTGTCTATACCCACCCACCGCACACGGACCACGGTGCACACCGACCCCCAGCCCCCGTGCCGTGGCCCATGTAAAAAGGGCCATAGAGAGGCCTTGTCACGGGTAAAGAACTTAAGTCTGAATTTTGTGTGACGAACTCACGACCCCCCAGGACCTGACTCAGAAGCATGCATGCAGGAGAAAGCGGAAATATACTCAACCAGGAGCAGAGGGGAACCCAGTTTGTGTCATGAACACCAGCAGGATGTTATGTTAAACACTTTAGGGAACACTAGGGTAGACCTTTGAGGAACAAAATTATATCAGACGTTCTTGGGCTGGCAGTATCTTTTGAAAAAAGTAGCACCGTATTGGGTCAGACCAATGGTCCATTGAGCTTAGCATCCTGTCTTTGACAGTGGCCAGTCTTGGTTGCTTTGGAAAAGTACCCAATCAGTCACAATGGGCAATCCATTCCATATTGTCCACTCCCAGCTCTCAACAATAAGTCACGTTCCCAAAAACTAATTTGCTAATAGCTGTTAAAGGATCTGTCTTCCAAGAACTTATCCAATCCCTTTTTAAACCCAGCTTTACTACTGGCCTTGACCACATCCTCTGGCAACAAATTTCACAAATTAATTGTGTGGTGAGTAAAACAATACTTTCTTTTATTGGTTTTAAATAGACCACCAATTAGTTTAATGGATTCTAGTACTCCAATACTCCAATTCTAGTACTGTTGGCAAGGGTAAATAACTATTCCGTAGTTACTCATTCCACACCACTCATGATTTTATAAAATTCTGTCATATCCCTTCTTAGTCATCTCGTTTCCAAGCTGAAGAACACCAACCTATCAAGCCCCTCTTTGTAGAAGAGCTGTTCCATACCCTTTATTATTTTTGTTGCCCTTCTCTGTACATTTTCAAATTCTACTATATCTTTTTTGAGATGGGGCAACCAGAACTGCACACAATATTCAAAGTGTAGTCGCACCATAGATTTATATAGAGGCATTATATTATTTTTGGTTTTATACTCTAGCCCTTTTGAATAATTGCTAACATTCTCTTTGACTTTTTGGCTACCGCCACACATTCAGCTGATCTCAAGATATTATCCACAATGACTCCAAGATCCATTTCCTGAGTGGTAACCGCTAATTTAGAACCCAGCATTGTGTACATATAGTTCGGATTATTCTTCCCTATGTGCATCACTTTGCACTTGTCAACATTAAACTTCATCTGCCATTTAGATGCCCAGTCAACCAATCTCACAAAATCCTCATGCAATTACTTTGAGTCATCTATACATTTGATCACCTCACTTTTTACTCCCTTTTCCAGATAATTAATAAATATTATTATTATTATTAACAAACATTTATATAGCACCAGCAGTGTACCTGGCACTTTACAAAGTAATAAAATAGACACGGTCCCTGCCCCTAGGGCTTACAATCTGAGAGACAGGAGCTGG
>QEPC01014287.1:475240-501625 GCA_003113815.1 Sphenodon punctatus
CCCCCCCCCGCCCCTCTTTGCACAGAGGTTCTGAGCGAATATACCAAACCAGATGTGAAATGTTTAGAGCTGTTTGCTCGTAATCTACAACGTGGTTGGACCAGCTGGGGGAATGAAGTTCTCAAATTCCAACACATCGATTACTTCATTGCTGCGCAGAATGAAAACTGACGATGGTCTCTTAACTTAACTGGAGCTCATCTTTATTACCAGTGGTGCACTCAGAAAGCAAAATGGAACTGAACATGCTGCAACTGAGTCCTTGTAGTGACTAAGCAAGCTGATTACATCATGGTGTCTTCAGTTGCACAATTTGTTCCTTTATTCTGATCCTCTTGAAACTAAGTGGGGCACAGAATATATTGTACATGTATGTAACATCTTTAACCCTTCTGTATATGCTTAATAGCACATATTGTCAAATAAAAAAAACTCTGGATATTTGTCTCTGGCACAAAATGGCACTCCTAATAGGACTCCTGTGACTTGAAGTAACTCACCAAGTGTTAAACAACATTTCATTATGGTGGTATTATAGTCAGGGACCGATGTTCACTGCATTTTCTCCATTGTTGTCAATGTGGAAATGCAGCAAACAAGGGTCCCTGGTTATAGTGTACTGTACTTACAGAGAAGGTTACATGAAGTAACACTTCTGAATTGGAGGAGCTTCTCTGAATGAAAGCCATTCAGTGTGAGGGTGACAAATTAAAAAATAGTGGATATTGGTGTAAATTAAGATTAAACGCAGCCTATGGTATAGTCATTATGTCGTTCAGTTGGAATACGACTGTTTTTACACGGCCCCCACAGGGTGGGGGGTTCATGGGCTTGCCAGTGTGGTGGGCGGGCGGGACGTGCATATGGGTGCACACGCATTCCCCCCCCCCCATCAACACGCATGGAGCAACCGCTGTTTTCCCTGGTTTCTCCATGCATGTTAATGAGTGGTGTGTGTGTAGGGATGGGTGTTAGGCGGGAGCACGCACGTACCCCCACTCACTGCGCGCCCATATTTCTGGGTATTAATGAGTGGGTGAATTTTGTATGAAACAGGCCAAAGGGAGCAATGCATACATTGCTCGGCACGCAGTTTTTAAAATACAGTGTTCCATCTCTTTTACAATGCTAATGGATCATGCAAGATGAAAGTCTCAAGTCTTACAGATTCTGCATGTTAAGATCTTTAAACAAAAATGTTAAAAATTTATCAGGATAAAAATATTTTATAAACCATGTTCTCTTAAATTCAGGAAAAGATTTTTAAAACTAAGCTATGCTTTAGGTTGCAAATCATGCCTAGCATTTTTTTAAGCTTCTCATCTTTGTCATGTTTATAGAACTTGAAGGTTCATTGAAAATTTATTCTGCCAAAGGTTTTAGACCATTTCTTTTGAGATGTTTATCAGTGTTCTTGCAATAATTAAATTATGTTTTGAATTATATACTTCATATGTCTTGTACTCCCTTTAGATTTAGATTTGAAAAAGATCGAGACTTAATGAAACAGTGCTATTTGTTTATATGCTACATTGGAGGCTAAGAGATATCTTAGGAAAACAAAGTGCCAACAGGAAACAAAATTAATCTTACACTTCTGCAAATTAAATAAACTTTTGATTTTTTTTTTAGCGTGCTGTTAAATTTTTACCAGGCCCTGAATGTTCATAAATGGGTTCTTCTTGTATCTTTGATAATAAAAATCAATTTCAAGAGGTTTTTTTCCCCTTGATACATTATTCCCAGATCCTTCTACTTGGAGGCTTAATTTCATATATATATATATGAAATTAAGCCTCCAAGTAGAAGGATCTGGGAATAATGTATCAAGGGGAAAAAAACCTCTTGAAATTGATTTTTATTATCAAAGATACAAGAACAACCCATTTATGAACATTCAGGGCCTGGTAAAAATTTAACAGCACGCTAAAAAAAAAATCAAAAGTTTATTTAATTTGCAGAAGTGTAAGATTAATTTTGTTTCCTGTTGGCACTTTGTTTTCCTAAGATATCTCTTAGCCTCCAATGTAGCATATAAACAAATAGCACTGTTTCATTAAGTCTCGATCTTTTTCAAATCTAAATCTAAAGGGAGTACAAGACATATGAAGTATATAATTCAAAACATAATTTAATTATTGCAAGAACACTGATAAACATCTCAAAAGAAATGGTCTAAAATCTTTGGCAGAATAAATTTTCAATGAACCTTCAAGTTCTATAAACATGACAAAGATGAGAAGCTTAAAAAAATGCTAGGCATGATTTGCAACCTAAAGCATAGCTTAGTTTTAAAAATCTTTTCCTGAATTTAAGAGAACATGGTTTATAAAATATTTTTATCCTGATAAATTTTTAACATTTTTGTTTAAAGATCTTAACATGCAGAATCTGTAAGACTTGAGACTTTCATCTTGCATGATCCATTAGCATTGTAAAAGAGATGGAACACTGTATTTTAAAAACTGCGTGCCGAGCAATGTATGCATTGCTCCCTTTGGCCTGTTTCATACAAAATTCACCCACTCATTAATACCCAGAAATATGGGCGCGCAGTGAGTGGGGGTACGTGCGTGCTCCCGCCTAACACCCATCCCTACACACACACCACTCATTAACATGCATGGAGAAACCAGGGAAAACAGCGGTTGCTCCATGCGTGTTGATGGGGGGGGGGGAATGCGTGTGCACCCATATGCACGTCCCGCCCGCCCACCACACTGGCAAGCCCATGAACCCCCCACCCTGTGGGGGCCGTGTAAAAACAGTCGTATTCCAACTGAACGACATAATGACTATACCATAGGCTGCGTTTAATCTTAATTTACACCAATATCCACTATTTTTTAATTTGTCACCCTCACACTGAATGGCTTTCATTCAGAGAAGCTCCTCCAATTCAGAAGTGTTACTTCATGTAACCTTCTCTGTAAGTACAGTACACTATAACCAGGGACCCTTGTTTGCTGCATTTCCACATTGACAACAATGGAGAAAATGCAGTGAACATCGGTCCCTGACTATAATACCACCATAATGAAATGTTGTTTAACACTTGGTGAGTTACTTCAAGTCACAGGAGTCCTATTAGGAGTGCCATTTTGTGCCAGAGACAAATATCCAGAGTTTTTTTTATTTGAAAATATGTGCTATTAAGCATATACAGAAGGGTTAAAGATGTTACATACATGTACAATATATTCTGTGCCCCACTTAGTTTCAAGAGGATCAGAATAAAGGAACAAATTGTGCAACTGAAGACACCATGATGTAATCAGCTTGCTTAGTCACTACAAGGACTCAGTTGCAGCATGTTCAGTTCCATTTTGCTTTCTGAGTGCACCACTGGTAATAAAGATGAGCTCCAGTTAAGTTAAGAGACCATCGTCAGTTTTCATTCTGCGCAGCAATGAAGTAATCGATGTGTTGGAATTTGAGAACTTCATTCCCCCAGCTGGTCCAACCACGTTGTAGATTACGAGCAAACAGCTCTAAACATTTCACATCTGGTTTGGTATATTCGCTCAGAACCTCTGTGCAAAGAGGGGCGGGGGGGGGGACAACAAAGAAGATGATGATGAAATAGGTGGGGGGGGCTTTGATTTTTTTGGGGTTTTTTTTTTTTTAAATCAATTTCCTCTGAGCTGTTGGAAGATGAAAAAAGGCATGTTTCATTAAAAAGAGGGACAGACAGCAAGTGAGCAATTTAATTTCAAGGATTTCATCAGCAGGCTTTACTATTTATAGTCAGAAAGTCATTTGAAATAAATGCCCTTGAGAGTGTGAACAATACTGTCAAAGCCTTCAATAGCTCTGATTTATCAGTTTTCATTTGGAGAGAGGGAATGAGGATTTCATCACCTACACAGATGACTTTTCAGTTTTTCAATATTGTCATCATAACATCTCCAGAGTACCTACTTGATTGGTTTTAAAAAAAAAAAGTTAATTTTTTTTAAAAAAATCCATGGACAACATTTGAAAAATTATGGTTAAAAAATGTCTCCCCTGATATTTACTGAAAATGAAACCATCACTTCTCAGCAATCCCACCGCATCCAAAGGACTCATCTATAAGACAGGAAAGTGTGTGGTATGATTTTAACGTGTCAGCTATAGCATGTTAGATAACGTGCTAAAATGGTTGTGTAGACAGACTACCATATATTTAAATGTGTGTTAGGTAGTCTTATCCAGGGGACAGCACTTGCCTCAAATAGCCACTAAGTATAAATGTTAAAGCTGTCTACACAACTATTTTAAAGTTTGTTAAAACCTAGCCCTTTATCCACCACATAGGGGAGTCCAAAAAGGATAGCTACAACTGTATTTATTTCTACTCCCTTCCCCTGAGCTCAGTCTTTTAGTGCTCGGGGGTAGGAACTGGATCCAAGGGAAACTGGAAAAGGGCCAAATAAGAACTAACAGTGAGCCGTATTTGTCCTCTGGGCCAGAGATTCCCCACCCCTGTTGTAGAGTCAAACCTTTAAGGAAGAGGCATATTCTGCTTCATACTACTATACAACTATTTTATGTTAGAAGCATCGGAAGATGCCTATATGGCTCTGCTCCTTTCAATCTCTAGTGTTTCCTCTGAAATAAGATTAAAATGCCTAAAGTGTAATGTAATTAGTTCCTCCTGTTAAAAAAAAAATACTTGGTTATAGGTTTATTCTAGAAAAGGTATATTGTACATACGATACTTAAGATATTTGCTACATTTTAAAATTGGTTATGAGTTAGGCTAATTATAGCCTGCTGCTGGTCAAAAAGATTGTAAATGTACAGGTTCTAAGCACAAGAAGAAGGGTCAGTTCACTCAGTTTGGGAACATGTGGAAACAGAACCGGCCCACCCGTCGGGTGGCCGCCCGGGCCCTGCTCCTGGGGGGGCCCTGCACTCAGAGAGCCCAGCTCCCAGCCTGACAGTAGTCGGGAGCTGTGGACCCTCAGCGCGGGGCTCCTGGCCAAGTCCGACTTGACTCCAACTGACAGATAGCGGAGGGGAGCAGCAGAAGTGAGGGAGAGGCACAGGCCCTGCCTCTCCCACACTCCGTGTCCTTCCCTCCCGCCCCCCCCCCCGAGCTGCCTGTCAGTCTCTCGGCCAGGGGAAATGTGGGAGAGACGGGACCTCTGCCTCTCCCTCATTCCCCCTGGCCGAGACAGCCAGGCAACGGGGGGGCAGCAGAACTTCCAGTGGCGCCAGCGGCCAGTGCAGCAGCAGATTTAAGCTGCTGCCGCATGCCTACCCCACCCGAGGCTCCGGGCCAGCAGCGGTGGCGGATCGGGTAAGTGATCCAATGGCTGGGCTTAGGGATGGGCGGAGGGGAGTGACCCTCTACCCGTCCCTGAGCCCAGGCAGCATGCCGCCCCCAAACCGAGCCAGGGAGCGTCCCTTGACCCGGGGAACGCCCCTAAGCCCGCCGGCCACCAGCAGCAAAGGCTGACCCTGTGTAGAAATGAATAAGCCTGAAAATAAAAAGTTGCCCTAACGTAATTTTTACTGCAGTACTTATAAGCTGCAGTAAGCGCTGATCTGCTCTTCTCAGACTTTGGCAGAGCCACAAGCTGGGCTCAGGAGCTCCGTACCCCAGATCTGAATGGAGATTATGCGCAAGTATGTTACTACAGCCTGCACAAACTTGGATCCCCCTGTGTTAGATTCCTGGGATGAAGCAGAAGTTGCACCTGCTCCCTGCAGTGGTGGGGTTGCGGCAGGTTTCTCCGTGTGGCTCACCCACAATGGAAGGGCTCAGAACACATGCACCAGCCCCAATGGCTGCCAGCCACTCCAAGTGGAATGGCGACTGGGGGCCGGAGAGAGGAGAGGACAAGGCAATATGTGGGCTCTCTATATGGGGGTTGGGGACCTGTTCCACCTAGCTTCAGCCCCCTCCTCCTCAGTTTTGGGGTGGGGTTGGAAAATGGCAGTGCACCCCAGCACATATGGGAGCAGCGCAGCACCACTTCTACAGACTGCAGGAGACTCTGCCCTTGCCTGGTGAGACAGCACCTGGATCAGGTGCTACTCAGCCCCAGCCTTACTCAACTCTCCTCCAGTGGCAGAGCATGATTCATGCCTGACTTAGTGCCTACTGGCCCTGCCTCTACCTCCGGCCCTATCCCATTGCCTTTGCCGTTCACTCTAGACTCTGTCCTTCTCAGGGGTAAGTAGGGGAATGCAGCGCTGGCTCATATACCTCGCACACCCGTGCAGAGCTGGATTGGGGTCCAGGTTTACTACCGGAGGAGAAGTCTGGTTTACAGTAAGAAACACATCTGATTAGCATATATCAAGGCAAAAGAGGTGTAATATGCAGGGACCCATGTTCACTGCATTTTCCCTATTGGCAGCAATGAGGAAAACACAGGGAACACGGGTATCTGGATATGTACACTCACCATTGGGCCACTCAGCTCTTCAGACACCCTCTGCCCCGCTTCACACAGCTTCTCCTTTGAGCCTGCTCTAGAGGGCCCAGGACAGCTTCCAGCACGCATATGCCCTCCTCGTAATTCAGCAGCCCACAGTAGACTGCCCTAGTTTCTCTGTCTTCTACACTTATAACCCTGAAGGGAAGGACGAGAATAAAGAGGGTGATCCTTAAGGGCCAATGCCTGCCCTGAGACAAAGGGAAAAATTTTTGGCTGGAATTAATTAATTTTGATTGTTTTGGTCAGGGTTACCCATTAGAGACTTAATTTAGTGGCAACTAGAATTCTCATCTACTGAAATCAGCTCCTTCCACAGAAAGAGAACCCCCTAAAAACCTATACTGAATGGTAAGTATCGTTATCACACTTCTTTTCTACCCACACATATTTCATTCCCTGGAGAAGCTTCTGCCCACCTGAAACTCAGTTTGAGATTGTAATTAAAATAAGCATGTCCCTCCGCTCTCTTGCCATCTCCCAACTTGCTGCAAGAACATAGATCATTTAACCCCTTCCCCCTGCCCTTTTTTCTTCGTAAAATCATGGAGCTACTATAGATTTATTATTGAAGTTTTCTGTAATAAAACACTACTGTTACTAAATGATTCTATGTGAGAAAAGCTATTCATTTCAACAGGCAGACAAGTCAATTTACTAAAACAAAACAAAAAAACCCTAACTGCAGAAAAGAGTCTAGCAGGATGAAAACAAAATGAGCATTCTCACAGTGCTGTCTGTCATCACAAGAGTTGACCCTCCAACCGGATTAAATTGTTACATGCACAATGAAAAAACATCACTCTTCATATTTAAAAAACAAAACACCAGCTTTGAAACAATTTAATAAAATTATCATTACTTTTCCAGTCTCTGTTGTTAGTAAAGGACATTCAGTATGCATTGATTTGCTGTCAAATTTTCAACAAAGGTCCCTCACAGACATGTTCTCCTTATCTAAGAAAACCAGGGGCATGTGCCACCATTCTAAAACAGAGAAGTAGGTTTGGCGAATCCCAAAATCCAATCTTTCAATATACTCTGTGCCTGGGGGACTATGCAGAGTAGAATCAGGACTATAGTTTTTTTCTCCACTTAAATAAAAATGCTTCTCATAGCCATACAATCCAAAAGGGGCAGCACTTAGATGCACAAGATTTTTTTTCAAGTGCACACACTATAAATGCTTATATCTCCTTCTTTAAGATACACTTAATATACTGATAACACTTGAAAGCCTAAGGGCTTGATTGACCAAAAAGTTTCTTCCTCTGATTTTTTTTTTAAATGCCCAATATGTGATTTGCCCCATTAAAGGGTAGAGTAGCCTGCAAGGGGAGATGATTCCATCAAAGCCAAGGAACTCACCCCACCTTCTCCATCAGTTTGGGAATCGGAACTTTCCAGGAGCTTTCCATTTTCCTCCTCAGTACATGACAATTTGGGGAGATGGAGCCAAATTATATTAACAATAATTCAAGATATCATCACAACAATAGGACTTTTCATAGCTTCAACACAGGTATTTATATTATCATATCAGGCAGTAACTGTAGAAGTAATGAAGATCAGTACATAAAGAGAGCTATGATATCTGTTTATTTCAATTTTTATCCCACCCTCCCCTAAAAAAGGCTCAGGGCAGCTCACAAGATACAGAAAACGTAAACAAGTCCATAAACAGAAAAACACAATAATACAATAATAATAAAATAAAATAATAATTTTTTAAAAAACCTCTTCCACAAAACCCCACCCTCATTTCCCACATCCAACCCCCCCTTCAACTGTATCCTAAACTCTCCTCCCTCCCCTATTCCTGCCCGCCAAATAGGATATGGTAGTATTTTGTTGGCATAAAAACCTAATGCCACCAATTTTCTTCTATTCTGTGGTATAGCATCTTTGATAGTGTTATATGGCCTTCATGACTTCAGGAGGATATGTTAACACATATTTAGGGCCTGACCTACAAACTATAAGGTAAACGCCTCCATTGAGATTTTGCCTGAATAAGGGTTGAAGTCGATTTTCAGAATTAAAGATTTTTTTTTTAAAAAAATGCTTCTCTCCCCAACATTGGCATTTAATGAAAAATACTTTGGTTTTACAATTTAATCTGTTTGCTGTGAGCATAGATACCACCTAAAAATCAATTCTTACTTATTTTAAAAGAATGCAATGTAAATATCTGTTTAAACAAATAAACACTTCCCACTAGTGTTTGAAACTCAAATACTGAAGCACTAAAAAAAATGGACTCAAAATTGAAAGACCTACTTCATTTTCATTGTCTAAACTCAGAGAAATACAGTAAACATCAAAATATTCTGACTGTGTTGGTTTTCATCTGTTTTGCACGGTGAGAGAACAGCACAAAGTAGCTGGGGCAGAGCCAAGAATTAATCCAGTAATTTTTAGGGTGATAGTATCTCTTAAAGGACAAACTTTAATACAGCAATACCATTTGTAACAAACAGATTATTAATTTCTCTTGAAGCATGTGTACTACCAAAATAGCATCCATTCTTCTTTTTCTGAGCCTGAAGTCAAGTTGGTTTTCAGTTATCTCCACTTCTTGCCTTAGTTTTTGGTCAATGATTCTTTCCTACAACTTCATCATGACACAATTTTAGTCCTCTGAAGTTTGTGCCGCATTCTGGGTAGCCTTTATTTATTAATATTATAAACTGTTGTTTTGCCATATAGCTGGCATTCTTTTGCTATCATTCACCAATGTCAATAAACAGTCAACCCCAAATGTTTATAAAATTATTCTATGATCAGTGTTGCTGTGCAGAACCAAGTGTTGGCCAGGAAAATGCTGTGCTAGAAAGCATGGAGATGGATGTAAGAATGAACAATAAAAGAGTATGACCAAAATGAAGTCTGGAGAAGGATGGGAACAGAATATCTGAGGTTACATAAATCAGGATGTCCTATAGGGCTAGATCCAGATAAGTGCAGACTGTGTGAATGGACAGGGTCATGTGGGAAGGAAGGGCATGGAGGACAATACATGGGGTCAATGAATAAGTTTGAAATGACAACATGAGTATGAGAACAACTGCTGTGAAACAGAGTCCTGCAGAGCCTCAAACGAAGGGCACCTCCGCTTATGAAGGACCCACAATGAGTAGGTTCCCCCAACAGATACAGCATATCCCCACTCTGGAGGAGATGTTATGGTTAAGTAAATATGAAAAATTATGACACCATTTAGCTTTTTCTAATGGGTGAGTAAGAGTGCGTCTGAAACACACTGCCATTTCATATGGGGCCCCACCTTCCCTGGACCTGGCACTAGTGTCCTAATCTCAAAACTTCAGTCACAAAGGATAAAAACAGATGTGCAGCTGGCAAGATCACTCCCCAGGCTACCCTGGGGTGGAAAGTCATGGGTAACATGGCCCAAGTCAGGCTGGGGCACCGTCAACGTGACTGTGGTTGAGGAGCCATCCCACCAGTCAGGAGCACTACATTTGGCAACACCTGCACAGACATGCGCAGGGGGGATCCCAGGCTACAGTAGGTCACAGCGGGTCAGGTCACATCTATTTTTACCCATAGTGAAAGCAGATAAAATGCCAGTCAGTTCCTGAAAACCAACTCACAAAGCTTAAGCAGTGCCATGCCTGAAATACACAGGATATGCTTTTGAAAGGACTTCCAATGCAAGAGACATTCTTTAGGAACCAAATCCAAAACAGGGCAATACTGGAAGTCACTGCCTAGCAAGAAAGATAACCAGCTAGTGAACCGACTCTTTTCTGTGATTTTGCAGCACAATGCAAGTTCACAACTGGTTCCTACCCTAGTCCATCCCCTCACACTAATGCTTCTTAGGAACTATTGTTACTACACGGATACGATGAGGGAAGGAAGACTACCCTAGGTCTGGACATTTAGAAAAGAGAGACCAGAGTTATATTTGCAAGACATTACAAAGAATAGTGGCTATAGGGAGGAGTCAAAAAGGAAGGTCAAAGAGGGGATGAACTGAAGTGGTGAAGTACAGAGAGTGATAGAGAAACTGGCACAAATAGAAGTAAATGGAGAAGACAGACTACAGCACATCCCAAATAAAGGGAAATTGCCAAGAAGATACTTCGTGAACAACAACAAAAGAGCTATTCTGTGTTAGATCAAAGGTCCATCTAATCCAAGGTCATGGCCTCCAGTGGTGGTCAATGCTAATGATTACAGGAGCAGTACACACCAGAGTATGTATATGCAGCAGTTCATCCTGTCATTGACTCCCAAGTTCCAGGAGATTGAGGTTGCACTGCCTGACCAACTAACAGCAACTGTTGGACGTAAACAGTATTTTTTCTTCTGTACCCAGTTAAACTTTAAAACTAGTGAGAAGAGCACAAGAAACTTGTTTTGAAATTTAAGATGTGCCAATGTTTTTTGTGTAAGGGAATGTGCCTTTAATAATTTCTATAAGAAATAATTAATTGAACAAGCAGAAAAGCCTGCTGTTACTTGAGTAAAAGTAACACGAGTGATAAAACTTCATTTTCAGCATTTGCATAAGCCAACCAAAGTACATTTACAATGACACAATAAAGCCGTGAACATTAAACACAGAACATATTGGAAACTCTTCCGTTTGTGATTTTGTCGTTAAACGCACTGCAGGAACCTGCTCATTTTGATTACTTGCTTTTTGTATATTCTTCTTTCCTCAGAGAAATAAAATGTTATAATCAATCATTAAGTAGCTACATATGTATCAACGTACATAGCAGCAATAAAGTGCATTGCAGTGCCAGTAGCAATAAATGCCAATATTTCTGTGTGTGTTGCTACTTAAACAAAACAAAGAATGTGAGTCATCAAGGATTACTTCTGCATCCTCAAATGTTAGGACCACACAGAGCTAAATAGTCTAGGCATGTGAAGCAGCTGCTCTCTACTGGCAAATCTAGAAAACTGCTCTTTAAAAAATCCAACAACTTTACAATAATAAACCAGAATGTTGGCATTATTGTCCAACAAAACCAGCACACATTCGTTCACTCTTTATATCTTGCCTCAGCTACTCTGTTTTGAGAAGACTACCCTTTAAATGTTGCAAGTATACGCATGCATTAGAAAAAGTGGCAAATCACAGACTAAAATGAGGCGTTCTCTGCAACAAGTTTCTTGTTCCAAAAACAAAAATAAAACAATGGCTGCAATCCTGAACTCATTGATGTCAAAAGCAAAACTCCAATGACTTCAAGAGAGGACTGCACGGGGGTGGGGGTTAATATCCCAATTAAAAAGTACAGTAGCTTATTCAAAGTACAGTACTTCCTTTACTCTATCTATAGTATACACATCGTAGTATACACATAGTACGGTATTCTGGTATAGTAACTTTGTGAAATGCATAGAACTACTACACTGCCATCCTGTGCAGGGTGTTCATAAGGTCATTAGAGGAGATCACACAAGGCATGTTTGGTCATAGTGCCATCAGTATGCCAGTGATCTAAATCATTTTAATAAAAAGTAGAAAACAACTCTTTGCTTCCTCAGTAGCTGCCCAAGATAAAACACAGATAAGAAAGAGTTGGTTGAAATTCATTTGAACAGGAATCTGCTAAGTAGTACAAAACTTTCTTGATAAGTTGAGCTGGTAAAGGGAAATATTAAGATTTCTCCATAGAGAACCTTTAAAATGCTTATTATTGTAGTTTTCTGGCATTCATATTGCCCATAATTCTTTATGTTTATGCCAAGTAGGATTGTAACATCTGCATAACCTTAGTATGTGGCAGTCACAAACAGGAATTGTGTTAGGATGAAACAGTTGAGAGGGTAGCTAAAGCATAAAAAGCTGGGGTTTAAGACATCGTGAGATTCCTAGTGGCAACTGGATTCAGGTAGAAAGATAAGGTCAAGCAGAACTTCATTTTCCCAGAGAGCAGGGAAAGTAGGCTTAATTGGAAAATAGAACCAACTCTGGAGTGACTAAATGGGATTCACCTAGCTGGATCTCAACTTTCCAGTAATAACTTGTGTAAGAAGCTAAATCGATAAATACTGTAACCCTACTTGTATCATGGTATAAAAGCAAGCATGAAGCAAAAAGTATGTTGTTAGTGCACCTCATCTGAAGCCACCATGGCTCACTGGATCTTGGGCTTAGCCTGATTAGGAGTAAACTGATCAATAACTTAATAATCCCACTGCAACTGCTCCTGCTCCAACCATGGAAGCTGCAACCATAAACAGACATCCCTCCATGCCTGCCCCCGCCCCAGAGCCAGCATGGGTCGACATGGACACCTTGACTCTCATGGTGTATGTATCCCCTTCAAACTCAAGAGCCAGCCCTTGTTTGAGAAGCCAGCAGAGGTTCTGGTCGAGGGCACGGAGGATCTAGTTGTCATATCTGTAGAGGAGACAGTGGAGGCAGAGGAGGACAGTAAATTAATGCACTGGGGGAACAAGGGGTTGGGTTTACAAAGTTGCATGTTAAAGGCTTCCATTTATTATCTAATTATGTTCTTTAATTGTTTACTGTGTTGACAGGTGACCAGTAGAACACAGAGGAACAGCAGGAAAATCATTGGGAAAAGCTCCACAAGAGGGGAAGGGTAGGCACAAGAAGTGAGTGGAACATCACCATGGCAGGTTTGCAAGCTGGGGGGGTGGGGAGGGAGAAGGCGCAGTGGGTTGGAAGTTGAAATTGCGGCTGGGGGGATGACATGAATGGCAGTGGTTGATTTCTATTATCTCTACAGTGATTGCATGAGAACTGTGTGGCACTGGGATTCTGCCACAGCAATCGCCCCAGCAGCCACATAGGCCAGGTACTCATACCCACTTCCCTTCGGGTAAGTGGAGGGCTGAAAATTAGGCGCGCAGGGGTCTGTAACACCAGGGTGTAAAGGTGAGCAGGGAGGTCTGAACTAATGGCTTTCCTTCTTGCCTTTCTACAGGCATGGACGGAACCCCCTGCCACAAGCGCCGAGCAGAACCAGGACCTGCGGATCTGCAACCGGAAGTTTAGGGAGGATTTGGCAAGAGAGCTGCTTGGGGAGACCACTCAGCGATCTGAGATACCATTAACAGCACGGGCAGGGAGCACAGGCAGCTGGTGCAACAAAAGGAAGGCCTTTGATGCTGAGGCCCACCTGGACCACCAGTGGGAGGATAGGCACTGGGCCCTACTCCAGTAGCAGTTTGAGTGGTCAGAAAGCATGATCATGAAGGTGAGCAAAGAAATGAGTGATATGTGGGTTCAACCCTTGCTCAAGAAGCCGTCTCTTGACATGGACGCCATTGCCAGCTATCAGCCAGTCTCTAACTTTCCCTTTTTAGGGATGGTTATTGAGTGGGCAGTGCCCCAGCAGCTCATGGGGCATCTGGACCGCATCAGTTTCCTTGACCCCTCGCAGTTTGGCTTTGAGACAGCGCTTGTGCCGTTGGTCAACGATCTGTGCCGAGAGCTGGACTGGGGTCGATCCCCTCTCCTGATTTTGTTAGATCTTTCAGCAGCGTTTGATACAACTGACCACGAGATGTTGGTGATCCGTCTGCAGGACCATGCCAGGGTGGGTGGGACTTTTCTGGTTCTGATCGTTCCTGGCAGGAGATCTCAGCGCGTGGTACTGGGGGATTGTACATCTTCCCTCACACGTGGAGTTCTGCAGGGATCCATTCTGTTCCCTCTCCTGTTTAACGTGTATATACATCCGCTGGGTGAGATCATGAGAGGATTGCAAGTTTGGTGTCATAAATATGCTGACAACACCCAGCTATCAAACTCCACCTATCCCTGCCTACCAAATGCTTTTCCAAATAAAAAAGTTTTGCACGGCCTTCAGAAGATAACCAGGCTTGGGCTCAAATGAACCTCCTGGGGAACGGAGTTCCACAACATGGGGGCAGCAACCGAGAATGCTCTCTCACACATAACCACCCCACGGACAAGAGTAACAGAACATGCGGAAAGGCACCCCTGGTTGAGGATACCCAACTGAGTCTTTGCAGGGTTCAGTCCAATAAAGTCACTTTGGAGCTGCCCAAGTGGGAGGGTTTGGTGGGCTGCAGGAGGGGTTGTACCTGGCCTACAGAGACAGTGGGCATTTTAACACACACCTTAAAGTGCTGGTCTTTCAATCTTCTGGGTTTACAAGTCCACAAGTAAGTTTCAGATGCATTCTTCACACACACACTGCCCTGAGGCAGCCTAAAGTAGCCGCAGCTGTAGATGTGAGGGGCTACCATGGAAACTAAGTGACCACAGCTGCCTGGAGCAAAGCAGTTTACCAGGAGAACATTTTACACACAAAACTTCTGGGAGAAGTTCTATGCAGAAGTTCAAAGAGCCAGATGTTTAAGATCTGGGTGAGTGATTTAGACACACAGAAAGTTCAGGATGTAACAGCAAATATTCAGGAGAAATGTGGGTGTAAAAACACCCTATTAGTAGTGAGATCTGCATAAAAAGACAGAGAGACCTGAGGGTGACCTTGTATCTGCAGAGGAGGAACTGCGCCCAAGTCTCTTCTTGGGGATCAGCTCTTTATTTACACGTGTCCCAAGAACAGACTTGCGCGCAGTCCCTCCTCTGCAGATACAAGGTCACCCTCAGGTCTCTCTACTCACAGTCTCTTTAAGGAGGTCTCACTACTCATAGTCTCTGTAGACCAGATACAATCCCTCCTGCAGATCTGGCTGGCAATCTGATAGGGTAAGAGTCTAGGGCATATAAGAAGTTTTTCCTCCTTCCTTCTCAGCTGCACTAGCGGAGCAGCACTAGAGGAGCAGCTTCTCTCAGAGAGAGAGAGAGAGAGACTGTGTATAGGGTGATGGGACACGTGTAAATAAAGAGCTGATCCCCAAGAAGAGAAGTGACTTTACTGAGCTGCACCCTGCAAAGATTCACTCAGGTATCCTCAACTGGGCATGCCCTCCTGCTTGTTCTATCTGTTACCCTTGTCCATGGGTGTGCAGGAGAGCATTCTTGCACCCGAACATCTGGGTAAGCCCCTCTGCTTGGGCACAGTCCCTCCTCAGAGCAGATACAAGGTCACCCTGAGGTCTCTCTACTCAGTCTCTTTAAGCAGGTCTCAGTCTCCGTAGGCCAGGTCCAATCCCTCCTGCAGTCCACCAAACCCTCATAGTAGCCCAGTGGAGAAAAGCCTGTGTCCAAAGGAGACTACTGTGGGAAAACTACAGGCAAAAGCCAGGTGCTGGCCAGTCGCAGAGTCACAGCCCAGAAGAAAAGAACACTTGGTGCAACTTCTTCTTTCCATGGTCTGCCGTGACTGAGAGTCATCATAGGGATATTGAGAAGGGGAGAGCTGGTGGGCAGAGTGCAGCGGGGAAGAACACCTGCCTGTGTATTAGGCTTGTCACACTAAAGCTGCAAGTGGGGGCTTTCCAAAAAGCACAAGAAATACATGGAGGAGCTGCCCAGTTATTAGGCTCTACATGTTGTATATGCGAGTTTGGGACGCTTGGACCAAACCAGACTCAAGTGGGTTATTGTCCCATTTGTTAACACCCTTTATTGCTAGTAGCAGAACATTGCTGGGGTCTCTGCCAATTCGATTCCAACACTATACTGGTGACATTTGACATTACATACAAACATACCACACAATTATGGTATCTAATCTTTGAATGATTGCCACAACTAGAGAACTTCAAAAGGAACCACCTACAGAGGTGATTACTGACTTGCCAAACTGGTTCTTACTTGCAAACACTTCACCTACAACCAGAAACACTACTTGCAAATACAAGGCACTGCCATGGGAACACGTATGGGACTTTCGTATGCCAATTTATTCATGGGGAACCTGGAAGAAACTATCCTCAAGAACACTAAACACAGACCCCTAGTTTGGTGGTGATTTATTGATGATATTTTTGTTATCTGGACTAGAGACAAGGATAACTTAGACCACTTCAAAGATGAGATCAACTCTGCTCATCCTAATATTAAATTCACGTGCAACAGCACTACAGAACACTCTCACATTCCCTTTTTTGGATGTTTTGCAGTCTATTTACCAACACAAGATTGTCATGGATCTATACAGTAAACCAACAGATGCCGATGTATTTTTAGATTGGAATTCGTGCCATCCCAAACATGTAAAGAAGGTATCATCTACAGCTTGGGCCTGAGAATTAGGCATATTTGTAATAACAACACCAATTACTTCAAAAGAATTAATGCGCTCGAAAAACAACTCCTTTGTAGGAAATATCCTCCACATGTTATTGGCCACAACATCTACTGAGCATCTATTCTCACAAGGAACTCGCTCCTCCAGAAATATGTGAGTAAAAATATTAAACAACACATCCCTTTTGTGGTTGACTTCCACCCGGCATCCCCTAATTTTCATATGCCTATTAAGGAAAGCTATCCCTTGGTTGCTAACTCACCACATCTTGCTAAATCTATTTACAAACCCCCTCTCATCACCTTCTACCAACTGAACCTCCTAACCTGTGCAAATTACTAATAAGAGCCCAAATTAAACCACCTATCCACAATCCAGGATCTCACCATTGTAATTACCTGCACATACATGAGAGAGACTGCCACATTTAAAAATAGTGTAACCGGCAAGAACTAGTTTATTAAACAGAACATCACCTGTAAATCCACCTATCTTATATATGTTATTCATGCAAACGCCCTGGATGCCACATTCAATACGTTGGAAAGACAATTACTGATATTCGCACATGTTTTAGAAACCGCAAATTGGCTATCATCACAAAGAAGATAGAACAACCTGTTTCTAAACATTTTAACTCCGATAGCCACAGCCTTTCGGACTTAGAAATATTCCCCATAGAGAATCCACCACTACAATGGTCACTAGAAGAAAGGGAGAACTTTTGGATATACAGACTTTGTACCCTTACACCCCAAGGCCTCAACCTAGAAGTTAACACCTAAGATCTTCCTAATCTTTGTTATTTCTTCCCTCCCTTTCAGCATCACCTGCCTTGGAATCCTTCTTCCCTCAACACTCTATATTCTGTTACCTTGACTCCCAGCAGCATACACTTTAAATCTAACTGGTTACTGAAGAAGGCAGAAGCTGAAACATTTAACTAAAAGATTTAATTTACCTGTTTTGTCAATCACTTCTTTGTGTGTGTGAGATATCTATATCTATATCTATATCTATATCTATCTATCTATAACAAACACACATATATACATACACACCATACTATTACACCACTGTTATATAAATTATTATTATTATTATTATTAATAATAATAATAATAAAAAAAATTCCCAGAACAAATTCCTCCAATTCTAATAAAAATGTCAAAGAACTGAGCATCTTAGTGCTTACTGATTTCAATACACATTATCTCTCTGAAAATCTACTTATTTAGGAATCTAAAATCAAGTACTTTGGTTTGAAAATGTAGGCCTCTATAAACATTCCATTGTGTGGGGCTGTCCCAAAAACATACCAGCAAGAGGAGGTTTATGTGAATGAAGAGTGCAGGGTACACTGACAATTAACTTATGATCTGGAACTGGAAGCACTTCATCTTGTGGTTTCCTGTTGTATAAATTAGAAGAAAATAAATGTGAGATTTCTCAAATGGAGAATACAAATAGTTTGATATGAATCCATACTTTCCTAGGGGGTTATTTCAAATGGGATATGAAAGTGCAAAATACTTGTTCACTGTCAGGCTGCACAACAAGCCTTAGGGAAGTTAAATATCTAAATGTTGAGAATATTTGTTTTCCAGAAAGATAAAGGGCAGCTTATGAAATTGTTGAGGCTCTAGAGAAAACAAAGCCAATAAAGGGATAAAACTATGGGGAGAAGACAAATACAGAAAAACCAATCTTTATTTCTTGTCCTTTTCAACTGTAGAATATTACTTTCCTTAGTAAGAAAAAAATCTGTAATTTACATGCACACACAAGTAAACACACATTAGCCCAGATCCTCTGCTATAACTGAGCAGTATACAGCAAAAATCTACACAACTTTGCACTTGAGTTTTGGCCACTTCTGAACTGAAGTGGTCCTTATGTATAATTCAGAGCACCAAAAGGATGGCATTAAACTTGCAACATCAACTGCTAAATCCCAGGCACATGGAAGACTGGTCTATTTCGTCCTACCCCTGTACATTTATTTATTTACATTTATTGGCCGCCCCCTCATGCCTATGGCATCTCGGGGCTGCTCACAATAACTAAAACAATAATAAAATACATAAAACAACAATATAAATAACTTAAAACTACCCCCCTCAAACATTCCCCCTCGCTACCCTGCCCTCCCACCCTCCCCTCCGAAGGCCTGGGCGAACAGCCAGGTCTTACAAGCTCGACGAAAAGCCATCAGACCCAGGACCAGGCGAGCTTCCTCCGGGAGGGAGTTCCAAACCACGGCCCGGCCACCGAGAACGCCCTCTCCATCGTGGCCCACCATTTAACATGGGGGACCTCCAGAAAGGCGCCCCCGGCAGACCGCAGGGGCCGCCCTGGGGCGCGGAAGGCGAGGCGGTCCCCGAGGTATGAGGGGCCCATATCGTATAGGGCTTTATAAACCAGCACCAACACCTTGAATCTGGCTCGGTACGCTATAGGCAACCAGTGCAGAATGCGGAGCACAGGTGTGATATGCTCCCATCGCCTCGTCCCTGTAAGGAGATGGGCCGCTGCATTCTGCACCAGCTGCAGCCTCCGAATCAGAACCAAAGGAAGCCCCACGAAGAGTGCGTTGCAGTAGTCTAGCCTCGAGGTGATGAAGGCATAAATAAGAGTGGCCAAGTCGGGCCCGGAGATGTATGGGCGCAGCCTCCGCAGCAGATACAGCTGGTGGAAGGCAGCTTTAGCCACCGCCTCCACCTGCCGATCCAGACGGAAGCCCGGATCAAACACCACCCCCAGACTCCGAACCTGCTGGGCTACGGGAGGGCAGACCACCACCACCACCACCAGAGGGGTCGGTACCTCCCTCGCCCTACCCACCACCATCACCTCCGTCTTATCAGGATTGAGCTTCAGTCTGCTCTGCCGCATCCAATCGGCCACAGTCTCCAAACATTGGGAAAGCAACGGGACAGCAGGACCTGGGTTGGTCGAAAACAAGAGGTACAGCTGAGTATCATCAGCATATTGGTGACAACACACCCCGAACCCTCTCATGATCTCCCCCAGGGACTGCATATATACATTAAACAAAAGCGGAGACAGATCTGAACCCTGCGGAACGCCGCAGGTCAAGGCCCGGGGGCTAGATGTTTCAGCCCCCAGCACCACCCGCTGGCTTCTCCACGAGAGGAATGAGCGGAACCACCCAAGGACAGTCCCGTCCAGACCCCCTAGGTCTCGCAGCCATCTCAGCAGCAGCCCATGGTCCACTGTATCAAAAGCAGCTGAAAGATCTAGCAGGATCAAGAATGTAGAACATCCTGCATCCATCTCCCGGCAGAGATCGTCCACCAAAGCCACCATCGCCGTCTCAATGCCATAGCCAGGGCGAAACCCAGATTGAAAAGGTCAAGGAAACTAATACGGTCCAGATGTGCCTGGAGCTGCACAGCCACCACCCGTTCAATAACCTTCCCTAAAAAGGGAAGATTAGAGACAGGACAGTAACTCGCGAGTGCGTCCACATCCAGTGAAGGCTTCTTCAGCAGGGGGTGCACCACAGCCTCCTTGAGACTGGGCAGCAACCTCCCCTGCTGAAGGGACGCGTTAACCACCCTCGCCAGAACCGACCCCAACATCTTCCTGGAAGCTTTTACCAACCAGGACGGGCACGGATCTAATTCACAATTTGTGGCTCGAACAGACCTCAAGACATTCACCACATCAGCCGGCATCACTTCCTGAAACTCCTCCCAGAAAGATCGACCAGACGGTGCCTCCATAACCTCACGCTCCTCTCCTACTGCATCCAACCCAGTGTCGAAGTTACTCTGGATCTGAGCGATCTTGTCTGCAAAGTAGGTGGCAAACTCCTCACAGCGGGCCTGGAACAAGTCCCCGTCTGGGCGGAGGGAGGCCGGACTGACCAGCCCCCGCACCACCCGGAACAGCTCCGCTGGACGCGACTTTGCAGACGCTATGAGGGCAGCAAAGAATTCTTTCTTTGCTGTCCTCACAGCCTCAACATAGGACCTCAAATGGGTTCTATGGAGAAGTCGATCAGATTCAGAGCGAGTCCGACGCCAGCATCAGTCTAGTCTCCTTGCCTACCCGCTTCATACACCGCAGCCCCTCAGTAAACCAAGGGGCCCTGCGGCGACGAGACGGGGGCAGGCGACGTCTCAGAGCCACCCTATTGATGGTTGCCCCGAGCAAGATGTTCCAATGCTGTACTAGCAGAGTGGCCGTCAGGGTCCAGGGAGTGGTACAGAAGTTGCTCTGTTCACGCTATGCCACCAGGCAATCTCCCTTCACCACGATGATCCTCCTTTAGCTGGCTGTGATAATACTAGGGATTGTACCCACCAACACTGGCGGACACAGTGATTACACTAAAGGGGAGAATCCAAGCCAATGGTTGCCAACCTTTTCTGTACAAACGCCCTCTTTTCATGAGACCCAGCTTCTGCTCAGCGACTCCCCTCACATTTAGTTAAATGTGGTCATAATCCACTGAAATCTGTTTGCCATTCTTGCCAAGAGGCATGTCCTGCAGACTTAAAAGTTAATTTGGGGGCATCATGTAAGAATGCCATAAATCCATGGCCAGAATCAGAAATAACCAGGCTTTTATGGAGAAGAATGGGACATTTTACAGTGTCTTAAAGCTACTGTTTTAGGTCAGGGATGAGGAACCTCAGGCTTGGGGGCCAAATGTGGCCTACAGCAGGTTTTTACATGGCCCCTTTCCAGTTCCTGATATGGCCCCTGGAGTCAGTTCCTACTCCCAAACACTGAAAAACTGAGCTCAAGGTAAGGGAACAGAGATGCAGGCATGTGCTCAATTACAGGAGACAGATCCAGGTACAGTTCCATGATCAGTGCCCTCCTTTTCTTGAGTGCACCCCTCATGTATCCCCGTTCCCAACTTTTATGCAGCCCTTGAAGCTAGTACTGATTTTTAAAGTGGTCCCTGGAAGAGGAAAGGTTCCCTACCAGTTTTAGGCTAACTGCAGATCTAGCAGACACTGTTGCACTGATGTTTCTTCCATTCATGCTTCAAATTGCCTCAGCAGCTAGTTGGCTGAAAACATGTTTTATTTAAAAGCAAGGTGTCACAAGGAGATACTAGGCTACATGTAGACTACAGGTCTAACAAATATGTAAAACTAAAGGTTAAACATATATGTAATGTAAAAGGCGAGAACTGGAAGCTCACTTCATATAATCATGTAATGTAAAAGCTGAGAGCTGGAAACTCACTTCATGCAATAAAGAGACAAAGGCAAACCGAATGTGTATTCGGAGATATCTGACACCTCTACAAGAGCCAGACATACACCTTTGAGTTGGAAATGAAGTTTGCCTGCGGACATGACTAGAGGCATGGACACTCACCAAGCAGGAAAGTCAAACAAAGGACTCTGAAAAGCTATTTATACTGAGAGACAAGACAAAGGGTGGGGGTTCCTGTTATCTCTCAAAGCTGAGAGCTTCATCTACATCTTGCAGCTAGGGAAGGCTGTGCCAAGCAAACTATGAAGTAAAGACTGTCTTGGAAACTCTATAAGACTGGAACCCAGCTAACCTTTCACCGGTGGCTGAGAACGAACTCAAGTGCATGGACTATTCTGTAGGGTAAGATCTAACTAGGGAATTACCCAGTATAGACTAGGAATGCGTTATTCACTTTTGTTTTTATTCACCACTCTGTGTTCAAACTATCTTTGTTTATGTAATCAATCAATTTTCTTCTTTACTAAGAAGTGCTTGCTGTGGTCTGCATATTGGGAGACACAATCTGAGGATCCTGTGCCTTTAAGCACTGGCGAACCCAGAGAGAGAAACAAGTTTGTGAACATGAAGTCTCTGGGAGTCTGAGAGACAAAAATATTGTCCCCTTTGCAGGACTGAATCAGCCAGAGAGAGAACTGGTTCAGGTGGGCTGCAAGTAAAGGAAATTGAGTCACCCAACTCAGAAAAGTGTGGTAGCGGACCCCAACCCCCGTGACACAAGGGTGAGAAATGCAGAAAAGGGGGTGTCACAAACACCAACATTTGTCTTGTTGAGTATTCCTGGGCTAGGACATAGTATGGTTTTCTGTCATGTCATGTAAGTATAAATGATATAAAATACACTCACATACCTTAATGTCAAATCTGTATTCCCTTGGACTCTTCCCAGAACAAGAACTTCATAGGGTTTTTTGTGGGAGGAATCTAATGGGAAGACAAATTCTCCAGATCTGGTAATCTGACATAAAGAAATCAGAAGTCAATTTTGTTCGTGACTCAATGTAAAGTTGAAGTATTTTTCCTTAAAATACTAACAGATAAGTAATGTAAAGAACCTTTTGACTTTCAATTAAAAACATAAAGCAGTTACACGGCAAAGAACAAATTTTAGGAAAAAAATATACAGAAAAGCTTCGTGTTGGGGGGAGGGGGGAGGGCAGGAAGCAATCAATAAGCGACACAAACTTACTTTCACCCAGTACCATTCAGCAAGTGTCTTCACAGACCAGTGGGAGTAAAGTTCCTTCTTAACAAATTGTAGGTGCTTCTGTCTGTTAGTCACACATGTAACTACAAGACAATTTGGATCAGCCAGGGCTGGGATGGGAATTTGCTTGAGTTGCCATGACGACAGATAATCATATCTACATATGGGTATATGCAGAAAGTCTATTAGCAAACAGAAAACCATCAGCGGAAAGGGCTCTATAAAGCCACATAGATCTAAGAACCTCCTTTAAGAAAGAAGTCATCAGGGCAGTTAAATAAATCTAAATACGAGTCAAGAGTGACATCTAGTGACCAAATATGTTGGATTTTCAAGTAAAGCCACTTGAATCTTTTTATTTAGTGGATACTATATTTACCTAAAATTCTTCGATCAGCACATTAAGTTACATTTGTAGGAATTGGACTGTTGAAGAAAGGTAAATTAAATTTACCTAAGAATTTCTCTTTGCAACCCAGAACACTCCTAGGATAAAACTATGCAAAGAAATAATAGCTTCTACTTACTCCCATCAGGTCAATACCATTCTATAAATCATTCTGTGTAAAATGAAAGTTTCTATCCAAATGAAAACAACAAATGACTCCAGAGGAGAGGAGAGGCAAAAACAATGCCAGTCTGACTGGAAAGTTAAAAGGTCAAAATAAGCGATTCCTTCCAATCTATATATAAAGGTAATTTAGCATTTTAAACCAGTATTGGAAACAGAATAGGTTATTGAGAACAAAGTGAAGACAAATCAATTATATTTTACCATAAAAATAAATGTTTCCCAATAGTGTGTCTAGTTTATAGTTTATGGAGTGAATTCTAAATAGTTCCGACTGCACTGCCATGAACATTATTTGATGTATAAGATAAAAACTGCTTTCCTAATACAAGCACATTCATTTTCACTTTCTAAAAATATTTTATTGGATTTACATGCAATATTAACAAGTTTTTCTTCACTTTTAAAGAATATAACAGACACAGGAGAAAATAATTATGTGCTTGATAATGCTTTACAGAAATTGATCAGTAAGAAAATTAAAAGGACCTAATCTTTCTCTTTTGTTCTTGAGCCACTCCACTGACTTCTCTAGAGCTGCATGCTGTAAGAGAGCAGAATTTGCCTCATTACCCTTTAACAGCAAAGGTCAAGAAATTGCCACTTAAGACTCTAGTAGGATAACACTGGAAGAGGGAGGGGAACTGAACTTTCTTCCAAAGGTCCTACTGAAATTTTACCTAGGGCTACTGATCCTGCTGCACTAGAGAATTTCAGTACTATATTTTTTTCTACAAGCAAAACAGAAAAATCAAACAAAAAACAATACCACCCACATACACTGTATCTGTCCTAAGGCACTCTAGAAAGCAATTCCAACTCCCTCTTGCCAGACAAATATTTTAGCCTTAATCCCCCATGCATACTGGCATGTGCTTACCTCAAGGTTCAGGAGGATTGAAATCAATTGGTTTACACACGTTTCAAGTAAAGCATGTGCCCAAGTAGCTGTAGGATCAGACCCTATGCTAACACTTACAAATCGGCTGGATTCATGACTGGATTAAAATTCAAAGTAGGCCCTTTTCAAATTGGCATGTGGGGGGCGGGCCAGGTCCATGGGCAGAGCGCAGACATACACGATGCACACCCATCCCAACGCATGGAGCAACATGCATTTGGGGGGGATGCGTGAGTTACGGGAGTATGCACCTACGCACCCTCACTTTCATACAAGACACTCCCTCGCGTGTACTATGGGTGGACATGCATGGGAGTGTTTCATGTAAAAAGGGACACAAATTCATATGGAAGTAAAAAAAATGTGATCAAAATATAAAGTGTGTGTTTGACTCACCACGTTAAATAAGTTTGTAAAAAGTTACCTGTTACTTCTTTTGACAGACTTGTTCTCCCATGGCGTGTCTATTACAATTATACCATATTTTCCCTTACCTAGAGAGAAAGAAAATTTTAAAATAGTTTTAAAACAAAGGCTACAATTGGTCCTCAAAATGTAAGTAACTCACTATCAGAGATTGGAAAGAACAGACTATGCCACCTTTTTTGCTCTACTCTTTTACCTCAAAATAATTAACTAAAGGGCTCTAAATGACTTTTTCCTACCTTAGCCACTTGTGATCATAACTATCTTTTTATGTCATAAGAATGTAAGAAGTGCTATACTGGGTCAAACTCATGGTCCATCAAGCCCAGCATCCTGTCTCTGACAGTGACCAACTACAGTAGCTTAAGAGAAATACAGGTCACTGAAATACAACTGTCTAAGGACGTTTTTACACGGACAGAGGTGGGTGGGGGGATGGGTGTTTGGTTGCGGCGGGTGGAGGTGTGTGTGTGTTTGTTTATATGGACACACACACACACACACACACACACACACACACACACACCTCCACCCATGGGGCCTCCTCCGCTTTTCCAGTGGGTGGGTGATGGGTGTAGGTGGGTGTGCAGCGGGAGCATGCACGCACAAACACCCACCGCCTGTGGTGTTTACACGGGCACACATGCAGTGCACACCCATCCCCCCACCCACCGCCAGCCAAGTACACAGACGCCCCACCCTCCGCTGGAACACCAAGCTGTGGGTGGAGGGAGTTCGTGTAAAAACGGCCTAAGATACTCAATTAGATTTTCTTGTCATACGACTGTTCAGTGGATCATATACGAATATCTTTGAAATGGACAATTAGAGTAGCAGCTTCTTGCTACACAAACTTTGGCCATTCTTAAGATGAGACAAACCCCTGCAGGGCCAACCAACCCACATGCATCCACATGCTCACCTGAAGGCAGCGTGGGAGGCGCGTGCTCCCGTGACCCATGCACCACCCACTCATGGAGCATCAGGGAAAAATCCAGGAAACTCCATGTGGGGGCAGGCCAAAACGTGTGTGGTAGGGACGCACACCCATCCGTGGTCCATTTGAATCTCCCTCCCCGCCAATTCTCCTGATGTGCGTGGATTCCACGCAGCACACAAGACCCACCCACCCCAGACATGACCGTATAAAAATAGCCTTTGACAGGCCATTGCTCAGTAACAAAGGCACTGTAAACGACTTCTCATTTATTAGTATAACAATTATATCACACAACATAAAATTATTATTAACTAAAGCAAAAAACTTAACAGTTTAAAAAGATACTTAAATGTACAATACTTTTCTTAAAATACACACAAAAACACAATTGAGTACAATTACAGTTCAAAACACCTTCCACTCCATACACTGCAACAAAACATAAACGCCAAAAAACATAGAAATTAATTCACGCTTAGAGCAATATTTAATATTTTATCGTCAA
>QEPC01014287.1:504024-586193 GCA_003113815.1 Sphenodon punctatus
CCCCTGCCCACTAGCCAGTGCCCCCCAGTCCCTTAGTTTCCTCTGCCCACTAGCCAGTGCTCCCTGTTGCCCTTCACTTCCCCGAGTACGCAAACGTTCTTTCGCTTGCTCTCAACTGTAGCCCGCTGCGGTGAGGCCGGGCCGGTGTGTTTGAGCCCCGTGGCCCCGGCAGGAGTTGGGGGGAAGCCTGAGCCTCGCGGTGCATGGTGAGCTGGAGGCACGGGCGGGGGGGGGACTACAGATAGACCGGCCATGGCGGCAGATTTTTGGTTTTTAAAAATGAAATGGACACCTAGGGGCCGAGCAGCAGCAGCGCACAGAGTTCGCAGCGCACAGAGTTGCCGACAGGACAGAGGAGCTCAAGTGCGCATGCACCAACCAGCAGAACTGATTTTTTATCAGTAATAACTCGGTTTTGGCTGCATCAATCAGTATAATATTTTAGAAGCACTTATTATTGATCTAATTCTCGAAGCCTGTGAAGTTTGGGGGCTCAACTCATCCAGGGGGAGGAGATATTAATGATTCAAATACGCGAATCCAGTGTGAATTTTGACCACAAGCAATTAACGTTTAACCAGTAATAACATTTTATTTCCCTAATGGATCTTTTTCAAACTTTGTGCATATGATGGTCCTCACAACTTACAGCCATGGTTAAATTTTCAGAAAGGTAGGTAAAGCGGTTTCCTCAAAATCGGGGCTTCAGCAGTCCCCTGTTTATAATGAAAGCTGGCTGTACATTTAAGTTTCAGGCAGCTATCGCTGCCTGAAAATTCTGTTAACCATCATTTTTAGGAGGCTACCCCAAAACACGATTGAATAAGGGCATCTGTTGAGTGCCACATCTGGCAGAGAGGGGATTAGAGAGATGGTATAGGAGGCCAGTTCAGACCTCCAAAAGCTTTTCCAGTCTCGGTAGTGGCAGGATGCTAAATATCCCTTACTCCCTTACTCCAAGATACTGGCTTAATTGTTACAAGTTGCTCTACTCCCCATCACTGTATTTTGTTTGAATTTGTAAGTATACCTGTAGTTGTAAGCTGGCATTTACAAAGCTTCCGTTAACTAATAATTTGCTGTTTATTATCTAATGAAGTTAACATGTTGCCAAGGCCTGGATTCATGTTCTTAAACCCATAGAAATGTAGTCACATTTAAAAGTTGAACCTAAAACTCGATTCCAACCACTTATCAATAATTGTCTAAGGCATTCAGATTGTGATACAAGACAGCCTGTCTTAACGGGGATTCGGTTTAAGATGCTACATGAGATAGCCTGGTGATAATCCACATTTAGAAAGGTACAAACCTCAAACGTTCACAGAGGGAGTGATATCACTGATTATAGCATCACCATTTCTATCCAGACATCAAATGAGGAGTTAAAAGAAGCATGCATTAAGACAAACTAAGTGTTCAAAAATCACTAGAAAAGGACCCAAAATATCAGAAAATTGGATTAAAAATCCTAAACATTCTAAATTTGTGGACTACACTGGATTATGTTAAACAAGTATTTATTTTCTTTTAAATTGTATGAATTAGGAATATACTTTGTTTAAAATAAAAGCCAAAATTCTTATACACTCATAGCAACTGTGGGCTTTTAAATCAATCAATCAATTTATTGTTAGCCACACGATCATCACAACTATAAATAGTTAAGATCAGCATGATAAACTTCCATACTATAAAAATATCCCATTATCCTAAAGTTAATCTAATTTTGTGTGCTTTTGCCACAAACATGGCAACCGAATACATAATACATTTGGATTTACATCCTAAAAGAAAAAACAATTGCACATACTGTGGCCAAAATAAAAAAAGTCTGGTAGAGGACAATGGTAATAACTCCAAGCGTCCCTAGGATCAGAGTATAATGGGCATCTCAAAAGATAATGGGGTAAATTTTCAATTTCTTTCATATTACAATTTCATAATCCTCTCATTATGAGGCATTTTATTATATCTACCAGTTAAAACCTTAGAATGAAACAACAATAATCTCAGTTTGAGGAAAGCTGTCTATAAGTAAGGTGGCAGTATATCCAAGTATAACTCAAATTGCCAGTCTGATTTGAAACCTGATAAATATGGAGCAATTCTGGATTCTTTATTCAGTACTAAATCTTCCTGAATTTATATATTCCAAATTCTTTGTTGGGACCAGTTTTTTAAACTGAAGCCTTTGCAACAATTTCAGCTGATCCACCTGAAAGCCCAGCTTTAATAGTCTTGCAGAAATTTGAGTTATCCAAGGAGCAATTACTGCTGGAAAGAATATTGCCCTACTACTATTAATTTTAAAGGGCAATCCTCACAGCCTACATGAAGCGAATGCCAAAATCTCATCCTACACCAGGTTGCTTGGAGCTTTTAAAAAAGCGTTGCACACTGATTTGTGTTAAAGACACTGGACAGCTTGCATATGGTTACACTGCCAATTCTTTAGAAACAGTTACAGAAAATGGAAGAGGTTTCATAAAATTATCTGAGGCCATTTCATGTTAGGATTAATATTCACTATACCATATGCCAGGAAATTTCAGGCATCTCGCTGAGACACAAAATCTATGTGGTGCTATAAATACTGCAGCTATTTTAACTTTATTTTCCCATGAATCTGGCATGTTGTTAAATAAAACCAAAGCCTGATTTCCCAGTTTACAAGAAAAAAGCCTAATTGCCATGCAAGGTCCCTACCAGACTACAGCTAATAAGTAATACCAATCCTGTCTTTCTACTCAAACAGAAGTTATTTGATTAACTTATCTCGGTTTGCTTAAATACCAACGGTAGAAGTTATCAAGCATGATGGCATTTTACATTACTTATTCATTACCTGGATTAAAGCACATAAAATACATATTGCTTAGCTAATGAAAGAAAACATCTACTAGTCTACACTTAAACATGGCATGAGAACAAAAGTAGTGTCACACTGGGTCAGTCCAACAATATATCCAACCCAACATCCCATCTCTGACAGTAGCCACCTTCAGTCAAGAGATTGTCAAAAGGACCTTGAGGTGCCCATCTTCCATTAAGAGTGGGATACCTAACGCCTTTGAAAATTCTAGAGTATGTGCAAGAAGAGTAGCTCATTCTGAAATGCCTAGTAGTTGCAACTATCAATGTGTTGTCTACCAATAGCACTTGGACAGGTAAACAGATGATAACAGGGGCCGACTCTAGGGCTAAATGGATGGTGATTCCAATCAGAAAACTAGATCTTACGTTTTTCAAAACTTTTCAACCCATCCAAAAAATAAAAAATTGTATTTCTAATAAATATAGACTTCTCACAAAAACATCATCAATTCTTGCAAGATTGTTTAGATTTCTGGGGAAATGAAAATATATAGAATTTTTCTGCATCAACCTGTGATGAAATTTTTATTTTCTGCTACTGAAATATAGAAAAATCATTGATTTTCTACTACTGAAATTTTTTATGATAACAAATTGTCAAAAAACATATTTCTATTTTGAAAACTGAAACAAGAGTATAGGTTCATTTTTTCCCCTCCAACTTCTCTCTCCCCCCCTCTCCCAAACAAATTTTGAACAACTCTATCCCATCAATCAATAGGCTGGAGGACAACTACACAAAAATACCCAAACAGTTCATTTGAATAAGAGAAGATACTTACAATCCAGAAGTGGTTGCATGTAGGAAATATCAGATAAAAGAAAACTGCTTTTTGGTGGCAACAGGTACTTCTGTCCCATTAAATGTACCATCTTTGCCCAGTTTGTTTTGTTTTCGGTAACACAGGAAAGGAGATCCTGTTCTGGAATGGACATCTCCTCCTTTATCATTTTCACAGCTTGATGTTCATTTTCAATTATAGAAGGAAACCACTTCGCCATTTCACATAATTCAGCCAAATCACAGCCATCAGGTCCTGTTACAATGTTCTTGTCACAAGCTTGCTTTGCAGAACTAAGGTACAGAAAACCACTTTGGAGCCCCTCCTGAACTAAACGCATGGTGCCATCCAAAACCAGACCACTGATCTGTTCAGCAATAAAAGATATCAAAAGAAAAGATTTTGAAATCTCTGTGTGGTACCTCTGGAAAATTATATTTAAATTTCAGATTTTTGCTACTTCCTGAATCTACCAGTTCTGAGCAGGACCCTTATTAAATATTAAGACCATCAGATTCATTTATTTATTTATTATACAAATTTGTACCCTGCCCACTCCTGCTAACAGCTTGGGTGGCTAACAATATGCAAATATAAAAAGACAACAATATAAATATGGATATAAGCAGCATAAAAATATAAATATACCATAGAACACTGACAGAAAATCCACATGGCAGGGCACCAAAAATACAGAAAACCCTCACCCCTAAGCCTCAACCTCCCTCCCCCCAACCCCTTACCCATCTCCCTCACCGAATGTCTGGCAGAACAGCCAGGTCTTACATTGTCATCAAAAGGAGGAGAGGTCCGGGGCCAAATGGGCCTCTGCCAGAAAGGAGTTCCACAGTCTTGGTGAGGCCACTAAGAACGCCCTCTCCATAGTCACCCCCAAGATACCTGGGGGACTTCAAGAAGGGCACTCCCGGTTGACCGCAGGGGTCAATCCAGAGCCCAGGGAGTGAGGTGGCCCCATAGATAGGTGGAGCCTAGGCCATATAGGGCTTTATAGAAAAGCACCAACACCTTGAATCAGGCCCAGAACACTACAGGCAGCCAGTGCAAAGAACAGAACACTGGTGTAATGTGCTCGCAGTGACCTGTCCCTGGTAAGGAGATGGGCCGCCATGTTCTGCACCAGCTGCAGCCTCCAAACCATCACCACGGGTAGCCCCACATAGAGCATGTTACAATAGTCTAGTCTTGAGGTGATGAAAGCATGGGTGATAGTGGCCAGGCCTGAGTCTGAGATGTACAGTCAAATCTGCCGCACCAGCTATAACTGGTGAAATGTGCTCCTTGCCACAGCCCACACCTGGGCATCCAGGAAGAGCTGAGAATCAAGTACTCCTCCCAGGCTATGAACCAGAGGGACCAGCAGAGGGTGAACCCCGTTGATGACAGGGGATGCCAACCCCACCGCCCTCCCGACCAGCATCACCTCTGTCTTGTCAGGATTCAGCTTCAGACGGCTCGCCCTCATCCAGTCCCCCACAACCGCCAAACACCAAGTAAGCAAACCCGCTCACGACCTCACCCAGTACCTGCATATACATGTTGAACAGGAGAGGGGACAGAATAGAACTGTGCAGGATTCCACAGGAGACGTCCCGGGGGGTGGGGTGGGGACAAAGAACAGTCCCCCTGCACCACCTGCTGAGTTCTCCCGGTCAGGAAGAAATGGAACCATTCA
The DNA here is from genome assembly GCA_003113815.1 of Sphenodon punctatus. Classification (NCBI taxonomy): domain Eukaryota; kingdom Metazoa; phylum Chordata; class Lepidosauria; order Sphenodontia; family Sphenodontidae; genus Sphenodon; species Sphenodon punctatus. Next base: position 509,377 of record QEPC01014287.1, read on the forward strand.
AGAAGAGTCCTGCCGACCCTGGCTCGGTTCCACAAGAGCCGTCAACATCTTGTGATCAACGGTATCAAAGGCAGCTGACAGATCTAATAGAATCAGAAGGGTCGACCGACCCTGACCCAATTCACAGTGGAGGTCGTCAACCAAGGCACAAGCGCAGTCTCAGTGCCATAGTCCAGACGAAAGTCGGACAGATAGGAATCTAGAAAACTGATGTGGTCCAGATGCTCCTGCAGATGCCGAGCCACAACCCGTTCAATATCCTTCCCTAAAAAGGTATATTAATATTCCCTAAAAAGGGAAGGTTAGAGACTGGCTAATAAGTGGCGAGGGAGTCAATGTAAAGTGATGGTTTGTTGAACAGAGGCCATGCCACTACCTCTTTGAGGCAGACCAGCACTCTGTCCTCCTGGACGGAGGCATTGACTATCCTCACCAGCAGTGGCCTCAGCATCTCCCAGCTGGTCTTAACCAGCCAGGATGGGCATGTGTCCAGTTCACAAGAGGTGGCTCTGACCGCCCCAAGAACATCCTCTGCATCAGCGGGTGACATCCACTGAAACTGATCCCACAAAACCAGACAAGATGGGGCTTCCATAACCTCTGGCTCTCCTATTGTATTAAAAGCGGCGATGAAGTTCATGGTGAGTCTGAGCAATTTTGTCCGTGAAGTAATCAACAAACATGTCACAGCGGGCACTGGAAAATTCCAGTTCCAGGCGAAGGGAGGCTGTACTGACACACTCCCTCACCACCGAGAAAAGCTCCTCTGGACAAGACTTTGCAGATGCTCTGAGGGCAGCAAGGAACACCTTCTTTGCTGCCCGCACAGCCACAGCATAGGCTTTTAAACTAACTCTGTCACAATCTATTGGCTTCAGCACATGAACGGCGTCACCATTGTTCCAACTGCCGCCCTTCCCACTTCAGCTGCTGCAAACCCTCCACGAATCATGGAGGCCTGCGGCGCCACTGCTTAGGGAGCAGATGCCTAGGAGCCATTTGGTTGATGGCCTCAGTCAACAAGGTGTTCCAAAGAGCAACAAGGTCATCGAGCGAGCAGTTGTCAAGATCAGAGGGTAACTCCCCAAGAGCATTCTGGAACCTCTCTGGTTCCATTAGTGTCTGGGGACAAACCAACCAAACTAGTTCTACACCTCCCAGCACATGTCTGCTCCCGGAGAGATCAGCCCATAGGAAGTAATGATCCGTCCATGACAAGGGCACTGCTGACACCTCCCCCACCAACAGATCCGATTATTCATGATAAGCAAAGCTAAGAAACACAAACTAATGTGGCTCCAAACTTTTGTGGGTTTTGTTTGTTTGTTTTGGCTAAACATGGAAAGAACTATTCAAAGCACATATGTATACTAACTATTTAACACCACCACTTTTCCAAAATAACTAGGGAAGAGAACATTATATTGATCACCAACATCAATCACTTAAGCCCTGAGCCTAGCTAGAAAGCTGGACTACCAGGGACAGGCAAGCAGGCTGTCTGCTCTGCAGGGTTCTTCAGCTTGGAGAAGTGATGACAGAGGGGATATGATAGTAGTTTATAAAATCATGAGTGGTGAGGAACAAGTAAAAATGGAGCAATTATTTTCCCTTTCAAATAGTATTAGAACTAGGGGACTTGCTATAAAAACCAATTGGCAGCAGATTTAAAACAAATAAAAGAAAGTATTTTTTTACACAACACACAATTAACTTGTGGAATTTGTTGACAAGAGGATGTGATCAAGGCCAGTAATATAGCTGGGTTTAAAAAATGATTGGATAATTTCTTAGGCGTGGTAGATCCATTAAAGGTTATTAGTCAAGTAGGTTTGATGGATGTAAACTCTGACAGGAGCTGAGAGTGAACAACAGGGAATGGATCACTCCATTATGACCTGTTGGGCACTTCTCCCCAACAACTGAGTTTGGTCACTGTTGGGAAACCAGATGCTGGGCTTCTGACCATTGGTCTCATCCAGTATGGCACTACTTATGTCCTTAAGCTTGCCTCTGGGCTTGCTCCAAGGAAAGGGAGCTGGACAGAGTCCAGGTCCTGCTGCCTGCAGGGCTGCCCTGGCATGGCCAGGGAGGTCAAGCCAGGTGGCAAGGAGGTGCCAAGAGGTTGGGAGTCTAGGGAGTGGGCTCACTTCCCCAGTGAGGAGCTCCTCATCACAGAAGGTTTTATTCTTCTTAAATTTGCTGTTTCTGAGACTGTGTGCTGTTTTCATTGCAATAAATTAATGCTGCTGACTGCGAACCAGGGTGTCAGTGCTGTTTGGCCCCAATCCTACATCTACTTTCCTGAGAGAAGCATTGAGCTGGCTACAATATCAAATTAGATTATTCTGTTGTTTTAGGTTGCCCTCTGAACGACACTCTTCTCAGGCTCTGATTTTGCAAGACTGAAGAAAAACCTATGAGTCTGCACACATCACCACTGACTTCAAGTCAGGTCTTCCTGTTCAAGAGACTCACTAAGAAACCAAGTTCTTGGTTACTTCTTGGCTGCAATCCTAAATGCACTTGTACCAACAGAGCCTCGAGCTTCATTGGCGTGTCTTTCAACTTCATTACAACTTCATTAATTTCAATTATGAACCAGTAATTGTTGTCTCTTTTAATTATAACTAGCCTTCAGGGTCTTAATATACAGCATATAATACATCAACTACACAAATGGATTCATAAGAAAACTTTACTCTTTTTTAAAATGCAGTTGCATGTTATCCCCCATGACAGCAGAATGAATGGTAAAGCAACTGAACTGATTTTTCCTTCTATGAAGAGTTACAAACTTTGAAATGTTAATTTTCAATAGGGTAAATGAGAAGCTTAAGTTACTAACAGCCAAAAAAGTGGACAGTAGGAATGGCTAATGTTTCCTGAACATCTATTCTTCATGTATGCATCTAGTTTTAGAAATCCTAAACACTGTAAACGTAGCAGAGGCGGCCCCTCGCCGTGGTGCTGGGGGCGGTGCCCGCAAGCACCCAGCACCATCTGCCCAGGCATAAGACTCCGACACCAGCGCTGTCAGCTGCTGTCCGAGTGCAGCATGCAGCATGTGAGAATGTTCAGTGCCAACCTTCAGGTTGCTACCTTGTAATCAAGGTTCTTCGAGATGGCACTGAACATTCTCACATGCCGCCTGCTGGTGTCAGAGACCCTGCTCTCTTCTGCGCATGCGCACCAGCCCGGGGAGAAAGGCTGGGCCTGTGCACTAATCCTCCAGCCGCTTTGCCTGCGGCTGGAGTTACTGCGCAGGCGCGGTTTCTGGTGGGTCGGCACTGCCAGCCGATCTACCCAGAAGCAATTTTCAGGAGGCGTGGCCAGCCTGGGCAATGGGTTCTAATGGAACTCATTGCCCAGCCATTTTAATTGCCTGGAGGGGCGCCTTTTTAGTCTCCTCTCCAGGCTGCACTGTGGGTGCGCAAGACTTTGCTCCCAGCCGGCGGCAGCCCTTAAGAGTTCCCGGCGGTGATCTCTGGACCTGTCTGCGAGGATCAGGTAGGGGTTTTAACTTTTTTGCCAGGGCCCAGGGGGACTTGGGAATAGTGGGGGAGCGGGGGCCACACTGGGGGTGTCGGGGGAGTGGGGTCATTTGAGGACACAGCCCCCACTCCCCTGGTGTATCACTGAGTAACCCCACTGTGTCCCCGGGTGACCCCCACTCCCCCGGTGTGCCCCCACTCCCAAACTGTGTCCTCTAATGCCCCCACTCCGCCCCAAGTGACCCCACTTCCCCCACACTTCCACTGTGTCCCTGAGTGATCCCACTTTGTCGAGTGACCCCCCCACTCCCCTGGTGTGCCCCCACTCCCCAACTGTATCCTCAAATGCCCCCACTCCCCACACCCCAGTGTGTCCCCAAGTGACCCCCACTGTGTCCCCAGTGTGCCCCCACTTCCCCAGTGTGTCCCCAAGTGACCCCCCCCCACTCCCCCGGTGTGTGGGGGAGTGGGGGCACACTAGGGAGGGGGGGCCTTTGAGGAAGGGGGGAAAAAGAGAATTGGTCACCTACCTTCGGTGAATTCTTTTCTCACATATCCTCTACATACTCCTCCGGCTGGGTAGTTCTACCGTTGACCGCCAGGAGGCAGATGAGCTTTTTTCTTTTCTGCGCCTGCGTCACGGTTGCTACCCGGCTACACCGCCAGCCCGTTTGCAAGCCGAAACTCGTTCTACTATTGAAAATAACTTGGAAAACTGATAACAAGGGTAACCCCCTTTATAATAATTTGTCAACCTTAACTATGTAATTTAACAAGTGAACTTGAAAAGTTTCACTTGAGCCTTAACTACTATTACTTAGACTTGTCCCACGCCCCCTGTTACTAACCATGCTGCTTGGCAGGGAGGGACGGAGGAGTATGCAGAGGATATGTGAGAAAAGAATTCACCGAAGGTAGGTGACCAATTCTCTTTTCTCCCCATATCTCTGCATACTCCTCCGGCTGGGACGTACCCAAGCAATCTGTCCCAATTTTAAGGGTGGGAGCCAGCAGCACTGGGGGTGTCCAGTACCGCCTGTAGCACCCTTCTGCCAAACGCAGCCTCTGCGGATTGCAAGGTATTAATTTTGTAATGTCTCACAAAGGTATGTACAGAAGCCCAGGTGGCTGCTCTGCATATCTCTTCGTATGAGGCCCTTGCTTTGAACGCGTATGATGTGGCTGCGCTCCTTACAGAGTGTGCCCAAATCTGAAGGGGAGGGACCTTCCCCTTCGCTTTGTAGGCTTCAGAGATACTCTGCTTTAGCCATTTAGAGATTAGAGTCTTTGTAGCTTTCCTACCCTGAAGACCTTGTCTGATATTTATAAACAAGGCTGTGGATAGTCTGAATCCCTTAGTCCTGGATAAATAGATCTTTAGTGCCCTTCTTACATCTAGTTTATGCCAGACCTTTTCTTTTTGGTGTATCGGATTGGGACAAAAGGAGGGTAAAATGACCTCCTGTGACCTGTGGAAGAGGGAGTTTACCTTGGGAATGAAGGCTTCGTCTAATCTTAGGGTGACTGAATCTTTCTGAAAGATACAGAAGTTGTCCTCCATGGACAGCGCTCCCAGTTCTGATACCCTTCTCGCTGACGTGACTGCTACTAGAAAAACAACTTTTAAGGTTAGAAAGTAAAGGGATATGTGTTTTAGAGGTTCAAAAGGGGGTTTGGTGAGGGCGTCCAGGACCAGGTTGAGGTCCCATGATGGAACCCTGTGTACCACCGGGGGAGCTAAGCTTCTGGCTGCTCTTAGGAACCTCCTAACATTCCTATGAGTTGACACTGTTCTATTGGTTACTGCTCGAAGAACTGAGTCTATGGCCGCTGTTTGTCTGGCCAGTGTGTTTGCCTTAAGTCCTTTATCCAGTCCCATTTGTAAGAACTCGAGGACTTGTGCTACTCCCGCCTTGGTCGGGTCTTGATTTCTACGAGTTGACCATTCTGCGAAAGTTCTCCAGGTAGCTCTGTAGCTTCTCCTGGTGGCGGGTCTCCTGGAACGTTGTATTGTATTTAGTACCGCCTCTGAATAGCCTCTCGCTCTCAGTGCGGATCGCTCAAGTTCCATGCTGTCAGATTTAGCGTATGTATCTCTGAGCAAGTTATCGGTCCCTGAGTCAGCAGGGTTGGTGTGAGCGGTAGTCTTTGATATTGGGCGTTGCTTCTTTCTATTAGTTCTGAGAACCATGGTCTCCTTGGCCACCATGGTGTTATCAGAAGTAGATGTGACTTCTCTCTGATTGCTTTGGATATTGTCTTCTGTATGAGTGGAATGGGGGGAAATGCGTATAGGAGTCCCTTGGGCCACGGGCAGTTCAGTGCATCCGTCCCTTCCGCCTCTCTGCATCGGAGGCGTGATATGAAGCGGGGGACTTGTGTATTTTCCCTGGTGGCGAATAGGTCCATCAGAGGTAGCCCCACCCATGTCACTAGTTGTTGGAACACTGACCTGTCTAGTGCCCATTCGTGTGGGTCGATGGTCTGTCGGCTCAGCCAATCTGCGCATGTATTGTCCTGGCCCTTGATGTGGAGAGCTTTCAGTGATGATAGGTGTATCTGGGCCCACGAGAATAATTTTGTTGCTTCCTGAGATAACTCCCTCGATCTCGATCCCCCCTGGTGGTTGACGTAGGCTTTCGCCGTCACGTTGTCCGTGTACACCAGGAGGTGGTGTGAGGAAAAGGTTGGATGTAGGTGTTGTAGTGTCAGTCGTATGGCTTTCAGTTCGAGGACGTTTATCCTCTTTGTCGCATCTCTCCTGGACCAGAGGCCCTGGGTCGTGTGGGTCCCTGAGTGTCCTCCCCAACCCACGAGGCTGGCATCTGTTGTTATCACTACTCTCGTTGGTTCTGATAGTGGTACCCCTTCTAGGAAGGTTCTTGGTTTTAACCACCAGGACATTGAGTCTTTTAATTCCTGTGGTATGGTGACCCACGGATTGAGACCTAGCGTGAGCTCTCTTTGAAAACTCCTTAGCCGCCTCTGCAAGGGACGAAGGTTGTAGCGACCCCATGTCACTTGTCCTATGCAGGATACTAGGAGTCCTAACAGGCTCGCTAGTGGTTTGAGTCTCATGCGGTTTTGATGTTGGAGGAGTCTGATTCGTTGTCGAATCTTTTGTTGTCTGTCTGTTGGGATGAATGCGAGGTCTAAGGAGGTATCTATTAGGATTCCTAGGTGTTCTAATGTCTGTGTGGGAGTCAGATGGCTCTTCTCCTTGTTTATGAGGAATCCATGCCTCTCTAGGTACTGAATTGTTGTGTGCAGATGTTCCTTCGCTCTGTCGGGGGAGTTGCTTCTGATCAAAAGGTCGTCCAGGTACGCATAAATGTGGATCCCCCTGCTGCGTAGGTTGGCTATTAGTGGGGCCAGGATCTTCGTGAACGTCCTTGGAGCTGAGGATAGGCCGAAGGGTAGAGCTCTGAATTGCCAGTGTTGCTTGTCGTAGGTAAATCTGATCCATTTCCTGTGTGGTCTCCATATTGGTATGTGCAGATAGGCCTCCTTCAGGTCTAAAGATGTCATCCAGTCTCCCTTCTGCAGGGTGTGGCACACTGACATTGCCGTCTCCATCTTGAATCTGCGTGTTTTCACATATTTGTTCAGTGATTTGAGGTCGAGAACAGCTCTCCATTTCCCGACCTTCTTGGCTACCAGGAATATGATGGAATAGATGCCTGAGGAATGATCTTGTTCTGGTACCTTTTCTATTGCCCGGATGACTTGTAATCTTTTGATTTCGTTTGTCATAGCTGTGTGTTTTTGTAGGTCCTTGAGGACTGGGGATGGGATGAATCTTTGTCTGGGAGTGCGTTCCAGTTCTATTTTGTAGCCTTCCGATATTGAGGAAAGGACCCAGGCATCTGAGATCGAGGCTTCCCATCTGTCTTTGAATAGTTGGAGCCTTCCTCCTACCTCCTGGGATGCATAGTCATGCGTCCTGTTTGTGGTGGGTGGATCCGTAGCCTCTTTGTCTTCTTTTGTCGAATCTCCCAGGTCTCGAACCCCTTCCTCTGAAGGAGAAGCCGGTGGAGAAATCTCTGTGGTTTTGGTTGTATGCTCTTCTTGAGGTGCCTCCGGAGCCTCTAAATTTGAAGGGGTAGCCACGAAAAAATCCCTTCTTTGGAGCCACTTGTTGAAGGGTTTTAGCTTTATCCTTGGAGTTGGCCTCCTCCAGGACTTTTTCTAGGCACACTCCAAAGAGTTTGGATCCCTTGTAGGGTGCTGCCGTGAGAAGGTTCTTGGCAGTGGCATCCCCTTGCCAGGTGCGTAACCAGATGCGTCGTCTGGCTGCTATGTCGTTTGCCATAGCCCTGGCGGACCAGGTTAGGGCATCTGTAGTTGCGTCTGCTAAGAAGGCCGTGGCCATGCAGATGCGGGATGACAGCTTCTTTGCTCTTTTTTCAGGTAGCTCAGGATCCTGAGCTTCCTGCATCCATGCTAACAAGGCTCTGGAAACATAAGAAGCTACAATATTAATTTTTAGGGATGCTGCTGTGGAGTCTGCCGCTCTCTTGAGGGCTGAGTCCACCCCCCTGTCAGTGGTGTCCCGAGGGTGACAATCCCCTTCTGTTGGGAATACAGTTTGTCTCGCAAGTGAGGCTGCAGCCGCATCAATCTTGGGGCTCTTAAAGAGAGGTTCTTTCCTCCTAGAAAATGCGTACAGAGCGTCCTGAGTTCTGGGCATTTTGTGTGATTTATCAGGGCACTTCCATTCTTCTAATACAATCTTTTCGAATGTTTTGTCTAGTGGTATGCCCTGATCCCTGCCATGTACCGAGGGAAGGTAATCCCTGGTTTCTTCCTCCTCTGAGTCTGAGGACTCCCCCTTAGTAGCTCTCTCCTTAAGGTTGAGAGTCTTAATAACGTGTCTCAGCAGTTCTTCCCTATACTGGTTAGGGAATTGTCTGTTTCTTTCTCTGGGGTGAGGGTATCAGAGCATTCCCCCTCTTCTAGTTCAGCACTCTCCTGTGAAGAGCCTGATTCAGATTCAGACGTTGTCTGATTATTGTCTGCCTGCCTGTTCTCTGCTTGGCAATCCTCTTCCTCAGAGCCCTGAGGGGACAGCAAATATTGCAGGCCGGCTCCCCCTAGTGGGGATTTAGTTTTCTTTTTTCCCTGCCTGGGAGCTTTGCTTGCTCTCGGTGCCTTGGGGGAGGGGCCCCCCGTGGGGGACTTTCTCTTTCGTTTCCCCTTCTTTTCAGGTTGAGTTAAGTTTCTAATCACCCCCATCATCTCTTCCATAGTCTTTGCTATGGAGGCTAGGGAAGGGGTTTGGTCCCCCTATTCTCCCTGCTCCGAGCCCGTAGCCCTTGCCCCGCTCGCGGGGGTAGGAGGGGGTGGTACCGTACCCTCTGCTGAGCTCATGGCTGGGTCTCAGTATGGCTGGCGCGGGTCCAAGCGGATTGGTCCCGGCCTGAGGCGGGGGGAGTGCCGCGGAGAACAATCCCCTCTAACGGGGACTAATTGCAGCCTCCCCTGCTCCCCGGCGCTGTGCGAGGGAGCCGGCGGGGAATAGTTAGAGTAGTTTCTTACCGGCCTATCTGGCGAGCCGTGACAGTGTCCGGATTCGCCTCCCCAATTGCCCCGCCGAAGCCTCCTCCTAGGCTTCCTATTTTCTATGTTTAATTTTCCTCTGCCTGCTTTCTTTTGATTGTGGGGACCTGTGGATCCCGAGCAGCCTCCCGACGGTCCAGAGGCAGATAAAGGACTGGCGGTGTAGCCGGGTAGCAACCGTGACGCAGGCGCAGAAAAGAAAAAAGCTCATCTGCCTCCTGGAGGTCAACGGTAGAGCTACCCAGCCGGAGGAGTATGCAGAGATATGGGGAGAAAGCTTTGTGTCTGTTCTATGAATCTTTGCTAAAACTGTTTGTAAGTGAGGTTTAAGGTTGTCTGTCTGCTTTTAAACCTGGTAGATGCACCTGAGGAAGGGGGGAAAGCTTTGTGTCTGTTCTGTAGATCTTTGCTAAAACTGCTGCAATTAAAGGGGCGCTGGTGGGGCTATGGCAGGGTTACAGACACGGTGGGGGTGTAGGCACAGCCTTGATGCCAACTAGGGGGGCATGGGCCTGTGTAAAGGGAAGGAGACTGGACTGCCTTCTGTTTGGGTCTTCCCTAGAATCCCTGCCTCTCTGCTACGGTAGCTTCTTCTTGTGAGCTTCTCTCCCTGATCTTCAGGAGCGCAGGATGTCAGGGGAGGGGAGGTAAGGGAACACAGGCCTCTGACTGGCCATGGACACTCCCACCTGGAACTAACTCCCAGCGACGCAAGCTCCCTCTCGTCCCTGTTGCCGGGTGTTGCCTTCTCCCCACATAGAGATCTCCCTGCTTGGGCAGAAGACAGCCTTGCATCCCCCCATACCAAGAGTGGGGAATGTCACTCACATTACTAGATACATAAAGTTATATTTTATAATGTTTGCATAATCATTTCGATTTGTGTTTTTCTTACATCATTTTGCTCAGTGTTTCACGAGGATTAAAATGATACCAAAGCTATTTTGTTGTGGTCCTGAGGTTTTGTGTGTGTTAAGTATGTGATCAGGTTTTTTTATCCTGCTATGGCACTACCACTGTTGGAGAGAGAGAGTCGTCCTACTGGAGTCCCATCCACTGAATGGATGAGATTCTAGCAGAAGGGTTCTCTCAGTCTCCAAGTGCCAGGGTTGTACTCAGCGCCAAGGAGTTCCCGGTGTTAACTAATGTTCTGTCCATCAGATATTAGCTGATAACTTCTAGTTGCTGGAGTTTTGAAGGCTCTGCCTATAATCGACAAGCCCCACCCTAGAGCTCTGCCAGCTATAAGGTTCTGCCAGCCGCTTCGCCATCAGTAGACCGGCTGGTCTTAGTGACCCGCCATCCTCAAAACCCACCAGCCGCCACTGAAACGCAGACATATCCAGTCTATACAACTATGCGATCCCATCATTAATTCATCATGTGCACCACCATTTGGTAGTTCCACTGCCTGAATTTTATTTTAGGCTCTAATCTTACAAAGAAACAAATATATTTAAATTTATACATGAGTAGTCTTGTGGTACTTACTCACATGCAAAAAGTTAAACATGCCTAATTCTTTCCAGGATCAAGGTTTTGGACTGCAAGCAAACTTAAGCAAGCTTTTCTCTTACAATGTGTTTGCCTAGCAAGTAGCAGAGTGTGACCCTAATCTCTCTAGAAATCCTGGATGCTTCCATAATGCAAATCATAGGTAAAATAAATAATGTTACAAAGCATTTTGAAGTCTGCAGATAGGAAGCATAAATGATTATTATAAGAAAAGTTCCTTTATGATGTTATACTTGGCAGAAAATCAGAATATAATATTTCTGTAAATGAAAATGTGATGAAACATGTAAGTACTATTTTAATATATTTTTTATTTTTTCAAGAAAAATTTTAAACACACAAAAAATTAAGTTAATGCATCATTATAGATGTCAAGTTAAAGCACTGCAAATGCAGGCCCTTATTCTAGAAAGCAACTTAAAGCATGCACTAAGTTCCATTAATGTACTCAAAATTAAAGTCAGAACATGCTTAAATGCTTTCTTAAAGATTAATGGACATTAGTGCTTTCCTGAATCAAAACCATCCAAGTCTCTTTCTTCCAGCATCTTGGGGGAAGAGGGTAGTCTGCTTGTTCATATTAAAAAAAAAACCACCACCACCCAAAACACAAGTTGATATCAAATGTATTATCCTCTGGACTTCCACAGGATCAATTTTGGTAGTTAAAATATAATCTATATGTTGGAGTAATGATTCTTTTAGCATAAAGAGCAATGTGCACAAGACTCTTATACTAACTCCAGAGAGGTTTGCATTTACTATATTGCCTTGTAGATACTTGTCCATATTGTTACTTGTTACTATTCAGACTTACCCTTGTGTGATATTCTAAAGCATCCAGTTCACCTTGGTTGAATTCAGTACGCCTTCTTTTACACTTCTACAGTAACAATATGCAAAATCAGAAAGTCAGCAGTGTTTGCATAGTTAAAATATACAACAGTAATTCTAAACTTACAAACAAAGGTTTGTTGTTGGTTTTTTTAAATGAACTTGAGTCCTTCAGTTTCAATTCAGTAGTGGTGCCACAATCAACATTTTGTTGCCAGATAGTATAACCAGAAATCATACAGGCAAGATATAGAGAAAGTAGCAATATTTCATTAAATTCTCCATGCAGCACACTAACAAAATCGTCAGGAAAACTCACAAGACAAGGCACTAAGTTTACTTACATTTACAACCTGATAATTCTGAGTCACTATACTTTTTTGTAAGTTTGCCTTAAAGAAAATGTAAATATAGTTATGCAATGGCAACAATGTTCTTAAAACTAAGCTCAAACCAAAGATACTTTAAGTCATGACATGGTCGCTACATGACAAAGATACTTTGTCAAGTCACTTCAAGAGCTAAGCAATCCCATGGTTTTATAATTTCCCATATCTTAAGTATTTCTGATAACCAAGTACGAGAAGACTATTTTATAGAGATCATTTTAAGACTGCAGAATTTGTCAAGTAATATTATTCAATGCAGGGCAAAGCGAGTTAAAGGCAGCAATACCACCTATAGAAGATGTTTTCTTTTATTTCAACAGGACTAGAAAAGGAACTGGACCTTACTTTAAGATGACTAAACCTGACCACATTGAAATCAATGGAAAAACATTTACTAACTTCAACAAGACTGGGGTTCAATGAAAGTACAAATATTATTTATAAGAAGCTGTGTTCAGTTCTAATCTTCAATGTTTCTATTATAGGGTGATCATTTGTCAGCCTATAGCTAAAACTAGAGCTCATATTGGTTCGCCTCTCTCTGGATCTCCCCTCCTTTCATAGATACTGTAAGACCTGGCTTTTTCACCAGGCATTTCGTGAGGGGGACGGGTAGGGTTTTTTAATATTGAGGTTTTTGCCCTGACCTCTTTTACTAGGGGATTTTATACGGATATGTTTTTTCTATAGTTTTATTTTTGTGTTTTATGTATGATGTACACTGGGCTGCCATAGGGCAGGAGGGGATAGTATAAAAATATTATAAATAATAAATATTAAGCAGCATTTTTGGGGGGTGGGGGTTGTGGGAGGCTTTAGTGCCAGCTCAGGTGCAAGGGATGCATTAGCAATCTGAAAACGGGAGGGGGGAAAAAAAGACAAGAGAAAGGGATTGTTAGTGGGATAAGTTTCGTACAATTTAGCAATGAGATCCCCTCAAATAAAAACCTCTCCAGCAAAAATCCTCAAGCGTTCCTTCATTTTTGCATCTTGCTCCTAGGGTCACAAAAGCAACCAGAGGCTTGAAACCTGTCAGGCTGCCTCATTATTACACAACAAGCAGTTTTGAGAGATGGAAGATAAACAAACAGTTATTAAAGTTTCCTTAGGAAAGGGTATAACTTGGGTTATTTAGCTTAGAGAAAGTTTCCAAGCCTTCTGAAAGCATTCTGACCTGTCACATTTAGTACTGTGCAAGGCAGGTGTGTGGGTAGCTGCTTCTTTAATGGTCTTTGGCAGCAGAGCTTCTCCTCCAAGTCCTTGATTTGAATCTGACTTTAACCATATAACAGGATTGGGGATGTCGGTTCTCAGGCACTTATTTACATGACAATTTGCAGGTGGGGGTTTTGCCATGTTGTAAGGGGGCTTTTAATTGCTTTGAAAAAAGAAGGGGTGGAATGTGTCAAGGTAGTCAGGAAGTGGTGGGAGATAAAGAAAATTCTATCCGCCCACTTCCTATATCTCCCAAGCCAAAAGTCTCTCTAATGGTAGGGTCTAGATGTTAGAGCAGGGAGAGTTCTGCAAGCCTGGAAATACAGTGCGCTATAACAAGATTAGCAGACCACCATGACTAGAAAAGAGACTACATTTCTCTTCAATGGCTGTCAAACTCAGGACTCAGAAAACTGTAATTATACACTTCCAAAAGGGCAGAATTGAAGCGCATGGCTGACACATAAGAAATGCTATACTTAACTCTCAATTAACCACCAGATCTGTGGTATTTAAACTGAGGTACTTGATGTTACAAAAGGGCACCAGAGAATAAGCATTTACCTCAAATTGATGTCAATGAAGTTTCCTGTCAGTTAAATAATTATCCAAAGTTATATGCATGCTAGAGTGGCACGTTAGAAATCATAATAAGTATCTCCGTAGATTAAACTATAGTCAAAAACAGTCTATTTGGGAGTCCAACATGCCAATCTGTAATAACTGATTACCTTTTTCTTAATGTGTCAACTCTTTCTAAAACAACTCTAAACAACATACAATTAATACAGTTACACTGCACATGTAGCTGTTTTATTTGAAGTCCATTTTTTTTCTCTGTAGACTATACCTTCTTGGTCCTGACAGCACAGTCTTGGTCACCACTCTGGGTTTTTTCTTTCTGGTTGACACCACTGCCATTAACCCCGCTGGGGTGAGTCTCAGAGTTTCTCTGCTGGGGTCTCTGTTGTGGAGCTGCAGTAATATAGGGTTTAAAAATATGGAAGAACTCCTCCCGAAATACATATTTTTCCTTTGGCGTTTCACAGACCCTTTGTACCATCCCAGACTCTGAAACAGGAGCATCCATAGAAGAGCAGATAGTATCAGAGGTTGCAAGAGCAGCAGCATCTCCAGTGGAGGAGGTAGAAGTAGTGGGAGTACTATCAGAGTCCCAGGCAGGGTGTGTGCAGCAGTGGCAAAGCTGGTAGCCAGACTTGTTTATGAAGGACAGATGATCCACTAACCACCCAGCTGACAGTTGATGTATCACAGACATCACAACCACTCCTCTTCAGGAACGTCGTTCCTTACTGGGAAGCTGGAGTTGAAATTCATGTCCATCTTTAATATGGATTCTTCCTGTCATGTGGGATGAAAAATACTATTAATTGCTGTTTACTGATATCATACGCAGAATGTGCTAGGCACTTTATAGGAATACAGTCAGTGCTTTAACAGACACTCTGCTTGCATTATACCATTTTCAACTTTTCAAAAACCTCTTTACTCTGAGTCCTTGTGTACAGTTGTTCAGTTTATCCTTGTGAGACAGGTTGAGTGCCTGTTAAAGAGAGACCTATGTAATATACCAGTACCACACATTTCCTACTCCAAAATTATTACTCATATGATTCAGTGACTTCAGTGGTACTACACATGGATGTGTGCAGTTTTTATTTAAGTGCTTCAAGATCAGGGCATTAGAAAGACAGAAAATATTTTTTGCATTAAAACACTTATATTTCTCCAAGTTTCTGGGGCGGTGTGAAGAAAATCCCACATCCCTGAGAAGGGACTGCAGGGATCATGTCACATTTAGAATGACTTAAAATCCCATTGTACTGGGACTTTCATAGTTTGGAGATGGAGACAAAGCAGTCCAGGTGATATATTTTATTGGACCAAATTCTGTTAGTGAGATTATGAAAGCGTTCAGACAAACCATGGCTCTTCTTCAGATTCAAGTAAAACTACAGACTGAGCAAAAGTCTTTTCATACTCTTACCAACAGAAGCAGGTCAAATAAAAAATACCATGTGAACTACTTTGTTTCCGTCTCTTACAAGCTTTACTTCACCCAAATGACATCCTCTCTTGCAGGTGCAGACAAATCCGTTTTAAGTCAGAGCAGAGGGGTTGTGCATACATCGGAGTATGGGCCCCTGTGTTGGTCAGGCCCCAAGTATGGATGTGATGAACAACACGGTCACTAGGGTACAGGGTCGACACTTTTCAGTTTGACCTGGAGACTTCCATAGGCCAAAATGGGAGTCTCAGCGTCAAACTGCAAGAAGTGGCACAACCCTGCAACGACCAGTCCCAAACACAATTAAGTGCAAGACACACTGCTTCCCCAAGCTGTCCGAGACTTTACAAAATTTTGCACTGAAAAGGTATGAGAACAATACTGTTGCAAAGAAGGGAAATACCCTTTGGGGCTCTGTAAGAGCAGGAGTGGGGAACCTTGGGCCCAGGAGCTACATACAAAATATGCTTGTTTTTACTGGTCTCTTTATTAACCATGAGTCTCATCCCTGCCCTCAAGCACTGAAAATGAGAGCTCAAGGAGAAGCAGCAGAAAGGACATGCACTCACATAGATCCATAACCTGGACTTTTCCTCTCCTTCCTCAATCCTGTGAAGCCCCTTAAATGCCCCAACCACAACTCCGATGCAGTCTATGGCACTTGTAGTAGTTTTCAAAGTGCTCCCAAGGAGAGAAAAAGTTCCATATTTCTGTGTTAGAGATTTGTAGGCAAGACGCAAAGAACAGTTGTAATTCTGTAGTCAGCACAGGTTCGGCTTCAGCTGGAACATTATGTCCATTTTTGGTCACCTCATCTTAGGAAAGATGTAGAGAAATTGGACAGCACCCAGAGAAGAACAAAGATAAGCAGTTTTGACAGAAGCCGCAAGAGGTACAGGGAGCTGCGCTACTTAGCCCCGAGACAAAAAGGCTAAGGAGCAGCTTAACCTCTTCCAAATACGGAAAAGGCTGCCCAAGAAATTAGTTACTGGTTCCCTGTTGCCACCGTAGAGGAAGGACAGGAGGCTGGACTAGTCAGGGATGCTCTAGGTCTGGCTATTGTTGCCTCGCTACGGGGGGGGGACAGGGCATCCCTTACACCTTGCCGGACATAGGGCTTTATAAGCAGCTCCCCTTCCGCCTCAATCCCAACAACGGCGCCGCACCTAACGCTGGGGCCGCAGGACACCCGGCTATACAAACACAGAGCATAACTCACTCGGGCGCAGCCATCTTGCCGT
This sequence comes from Sphenodon punctatus, assembly GCA_003113815.1. Classification (NCBI taxonomy): domain Eukaryota; kingdom Metazoa; phylum Chordata; class Lepidosauria; order Sphenodontia; family Sphenodontidae; genus Sphenodon; species Sphenodon punctatus. Next base: position 525,653 of record QEPC01014287.1, read on the forward strand.
ACGGAGACCAACGTTGTTGCTTATCGCACTTCCGGTAGCGTGTCACGCCCGCGAACTTGGGCGTCTGTTTAATTAGTTAAAGCGACAGCAGCTTTCGAAATCATCTTTTGGGCCGCGGCGGCAGCGACGACACGACTCGTCTGTATCCTTAATTCGTCCTGTTTTGTCTTCCACTCACGCGTGGCCTCTGCCACCAGTCATTCTGCCCCGGAGAGCTGGGGGGGGGGGGCGGGCGCGTCGTGTGACGTCATGACGGCAAATGACGCAGGAAACTGGCGCGGGAATTTGAAAGTAGGAGAAAATAGCTACGGCGGTTGCTCTGGTAAGTAAGCGCGACAAAAGGGAGCTGTCATGAGCCGGGGGGGTGGCACGGTGGCGGTGATGGTGATGATGCGTTTACTTCACACACTGCTCCTCGTTCGGAGCTGTCACCTCTCAGCCCAGAGCCCGCGCTGCGTACTGGGAGACTGCGGGCCCGGTTAACAGTGCCCGGCCCTATTCGCTATTCCAGTCGCCCGGTACTAGTGGCCCTTGTCTGCCCCCCGCTCCGATGTCTCCTTGGGGTGGGTGCTGGAGACGGCGGCTGATTATTATTATTATTATTATTAACAAACATTTATATAGCGCCAGCAGTGTACCTGGAACTTTACAAAGTAATAAAATAGACAGGGTCCCTGCCCCTAGGGCTTACAATCTGAGAGACAGGAGCTGGGGGAGAGACTTAGGAAGGGGAACAGAGGGAGAGACAAGGGGTCTAACATTCATGAAGATGCGAGGTCTCAAGTGCACGTACTTGGCTTGGTTACGATGATCTCTCCCTCCCCCCTTTCTCCGTGTCCGCCTGTGACAACTTCTCTAACGCCGCGTCCACTCGCCTTGCAGCAAGATGCGGCGCAGCTCGACCACCGCCGGCGGCAGCGGCCGCACCTCTCTGATGGCCTTGAGGGTGCAGGACACCAACAAGATGGGGCTGCACACGCCGCAAACGTAAGTGTCGCCCAGCCAAGCCGCTCAGACTAGAAATTGCTCCGGCAGGTAGGGTTGCTACCTATGCAAATTTTTAAGAGACGCGTATGAAAAATACAGGTTGCGTGGCCTGCATTGGTGCCTTAGGCAGGGCCCTGCAATGTGTATTTTTCATTGTAATTTAAAAATTACAACCCCTCTGTCACCCAAGGGCCTGATCCTTCCCGTTTACAGACTCTTTAATCTCCGGGTTCTCAAGAGCTTGAGAACTCTTGTTGCTCACTTGTGTTCCAATGTTAGACACAGACACGTCTTCATAAAGATAAGAAGTCCGTTTATTGATTAAATAAGCAAGATAGTTGGTACAGAGTGGTTACTAGAAATCAAAGGTAAATATAATGCATTCCTAACCTATACTGGTTTAGTTCCTAATTTAAAAATTGCATAGGTGGCAAGAAATGGAAAATATTTGTAAAAGTTTTTGATCCTGCACAGAACTGAATTTAGGGAAACGCCTATCTCTATGATAAACATAATGCCATAGTAGTATACCTAGGCGACATGATCAGTATGTAGTCCCTCTAAGGTTTAACACTTCAAACTTGCTTCTGGACTCTTGTATAATACATTTCTTTAGTCTTTTTTTTTTTTATGTATTAAAAATGTTGCTGTGTTTTAATGACTGTCTTACTCAACAAAACACCTTAAAGCTATGTCATCACAAAGCAACGGTTAGTGGTATTTAGCTTTAAAATCCTGTGCCAGTTTAATGTGTGCTGTTCTCCTTAGGGAACCAGAAAATGAAACTGTCACAGTCAGTGAGTGAGTTTATCAATCTGTTTCTTTTCTTTTTTAAGGCAAGAAAGACCACTTGGGAAGCTCAGTATGAGTAAGCCTGCATCTGGCACATCAGAAAGAAAAGTCAGCTTTTTTGGGAAAAGGTGGTATAGTAACCTCAGGTTTTTAAATGAATTGCACAGTCCTGGAGTGTGTTTAAATGAGCAAGGTGATGGGTTGAGGGTTCTATGGCCGCTGAGTGGCACTTCTGCAGAACACCCAATCAGGTGGAGGGGGTGGCTCCTGCATGGATTCAAATAGGTGGTTCCTGGCGTGGCTACTGCAGCCTCTGTCACCCAAGGGCCGATCCTTCCCGTTTACAGACTCTTTAATCTCTGGGTTCGCAAGAGCTTGACAACTCTTGTTGCTCACTTGTGTTCCAGTGTTAGACACAGGCTCTTCTTCATAAAGATAAGAAGTCTGTTTATATTGATTACATAAGCAAGATAGTTGGTACAGAGTGGTTACTAGAAATCAAAGGTAAATATAACGCATTCCTAACCTATACTGGTTGAGTTCCTAAATAAGCATCTTACCCTACTAAGGTCCATAAGTTCTTCTCAGTCCTTGATGTAAGCGACTAGGTCTTCAGTCTTAGAGTTGCTAGAGCGCAAAGTCCTGCCTCTCAGTTCATGGTTCAGCTCAGTCCTCCTGGCTGCAAGATGGTGAGTGAGTTCCTGATAGCCCTTTCCCCTCTCATGAGCCTGTGTCTTTCCTCACGTAGCCAACCCAAGCAAACATGAAGATCCATTTGCATCTCCATAGGGTTCCATCTGGCAAGGGTTGCCAATACACAATCTTTTAACTGTCCCTACTTCCTGGAGTTTGGTCAGTGTCACGGTCCTGATTTGGGTTTTACAGTTCTCAATTGTAACATTACATACATGTTGCCTGTTTTGCTTTACATATTTACTAGGCTTGTAGTCTACATGTAGGCCAGTATCACACGTGTATGACCCTATGTTCCTCTGTGACAGCCAGTTCTTGTGATTTGCAAAGGCCGTGTCCCCTGCCCACAGTGCTTTGTGTGTGACTAATTGCCCCAGTTCATATGGGCAGGGACTCCATGGCCACCCATTGCCCCTGAGCAATTTAGCTTGCCCTGCATGGAGCACTCCAAATTTCTCAGCAGTGCTCCCTGAGTGGGTGCTCCCTGGCTCATGGAAGCACGCATTCCCCCTCCCCCACCCGCTCCACCTTCAGACAGGTAGTCAGATGCATGGCTCCTGGGTGGCCATGCGTAGTATTATCTTATTTTAAAACGCCCCCTGTAGCCACACCGCTTTCAATGCCTAAAGTATATTGTTTTCCTTAGGTCACTCCTAAAGTTTGGGAATCTCCCCAAAATTATAAGATCAATAAGAGGTTTTTATTTAATAAAAAAAATGGGATTTTACTTTTGCTTTTTGGCTAGTTGTCCAATTAACGTCTACTATTCGCCTTGAATCAGAAACCAAGAGCTGTCTCTTTCTTCAGCATTTTCTCCTAGCTGGCACAAAGCATTGCATAAACACTAATGAATTAAGACTACCCTGCTACATGAGGTTGGTTAATATATTGTGTCCATTTTACATGTAGCGTAAGAGACAGGTCTATCATTCTTTAGTGTCTTTTAATGTGTTTTCTGCATCTGAGTAGCTTTTTTTCCTGTTAATAGCAAAAGTTTAAAACCACTACAATTATGATCTCTTGCTTATTAAACTTGTTGTTTCTAGAACAAGTGCTCCTGGGAGTTCACGAAGTAGCCAGTATGGTGTTTTTGGTGGGGCAGAAAAGATAAAGGACCCCAGACCACTTCAAGACAAGGCATTTGTTCAGCAGTGTATCAGGCAGCTATGTGAGGTATCTTGCTATTTTTTCAAAATTCATGTTAAATCCTAAGTGGCTTTATACCTGAAATCATTTGTACATCATCTATTTCCTTTACTAGAGATGCATGTTTGCTTGTTTTTCTCCAGTTTCTTGTAGAGAATGGTTATGCCCATAATGTCTCAATGAAGTCACTCCAAGCTCCATCCATTAAAGATTTCTTAAGGATCTTCACTTTCATTTATGGTTTCCTGTGCCCTTCTTATGAGCTTCCTGATTCTAAGTTTGAAGAGGAAATTCCTAGGATCTTTAAGGCTCTTGGGTATGTAGCAGGGAGCCATTCTTGTCAATTTCAGTTTATAGTATGTCTGGATTGAGGGTAGTGGTCATATCATGAAAATGGTTTCTGAGGATACTGCTATGTAAATATAGGTGTTTTCAGACAAGCGCATTACCCACTTGGTATTCACTGGTTACCAGTGGGATTTTCACACAAGAACGGTGAGTACTAGGTGGAGAGGCACTTGTCTGAAAACTGCCGTGACATGAAAATCTTGAGCATTCTCTAGATCTTGTATGCACAATAGAAAGCAGAAGCTATCTTGCTTTTCCATAGTTTGTTGCAGAAGCCCATGCCTTCTATTAGTAAATTGATACTTGAAGTGTAATAATCTTTATTTTTATATAGCGCCCTCCTGCCATGTTGTCGTCATGTTTAATCATGTTCTTTAACATAACCAAACCTTTTCCCCCCTCCCCTCTCCTTTGTAGGTATCCTTTTCCATTATCAAAGAGCTCTATGTATACAGTGGGGGCACCACACACCTGGCCTCACATTGCAGCAGCTTTGGTCTGGCTAATTGACTGTATCAAGGTACTTCCTGACATTTTTAGTGAACAAAATAAAATTTTGGACTTTAAAATATCATAAACAGTATAATAAGCAAAGAAATGGACAGATTATATTGTGCTGCCCCTTAATCTGTACTTTTTTTGTAATGCTGTATAAAAGATGTGATTTTTATTTTGTTTAAATTTGTGTTTTTGATTGGGCAAAAAATAACCACATAAAAGTATAAATGGAATTCATACACACATTTAAAAATCACCATTGGTTAAATTCAAGAGATGCAAGCTGAGTCTGAAAAAATAGACCTGCTCCTAGGAAATCTTAGTGATCTCGGGTCATCAATTTCTCCTTAATCTAAACTGTAGAACTGTATGGCTGCAAAGATGTATTTGGGAATACCTAGCTAATTAATGCAATGTCATCTTGAATATCCAGTGCTACCTCTTTTGTTGTACCTAACTTTGCAAAGCACAACCATATCAAATGAAAATGACTTTGAGCAGTTATACTATTGCTACTGAGAATCCACTCCTCTCTCCAGAAGAAAGTAGTAGAAACTGTCTAACTTCCCACAGCAGCCTGTGACTTTCAGAAGATTTTTGTCCTGCTCTGGCCATGGAAGGCAAGAAATAAGAGACTTAAATTGAATGAGGAAAGATTTGGATTAAATTCTAAAAACTTTCTAATATTTTGTAACTGTTCCATTGCCAATTCTTATGAAGTGTCTGTTGCTGCAAGTTCTTAACAGATGCTTAACTTTTTAGCACAGCTTATGTAAAATTGGTCCTGCAGAATGTCATAGGGATGGACTAGATGAATGTGTACCTTCCAGCACTAAACTCTGTGATTACACATGCTAATTCAAGAGCTAGTGGAGATTTGCTTACAGCATTGTTCAGTAGATTATAATTGTCTCAATATATGACCATCTATCCCATCTAGGTGTACTGTGCTCTGAGGGAAAATGCACCTTCATTTGATGAAGGACAGAGCTGGGGAGGAGAGACAGAAGATGGAATTGCGCATAGTAAGGTACCATGAGAATTCGCCAGTAACTATCTTGGTTAGTTATCGGTAGTTATGTGCTGTTAAAATACAATTGATACACCTAAATGCTGGCACTCAAAAAGTGGCCATGTTCAAATTTGAAAATGTCTGCTTTGCTTAGCTTTAAGGTTTTACTCTTTAATGTTTTCTCAGGAAGTATTTTTTTAATTATATAGAGCACTCTATGTTCAAAGTGCTTTACAATCCTTATTTAGCTCAACCCTACAACAGGCTTGTGAGGGTAGATGAGTATTATTCCTACATTACAGACTCAGAACTGGGTGATGAGTACAACGTTAATTGACTTTGTAACATGTTTTGATACTGCTGCCTTTTACAAAACAAAAAACTGAAATTTGAAATGCATGCTTTCATAATCTTGTGGTAAACAAAACATCTGTATAATTGTCTTTTCAGCTCTTTCTGGACTATACCATAAAATGCTATGAGCATTTCATGAAGGGTGCAGACACATTTGAGGAATTTGATGCAGAAGTGCAGTCAAAGCTAAGTAAGCAGGCTTTCTGTTATTAATCTAAACTTGATCGCTTCTTACAACCAGCTGTATTAATTGTGACACTAAAATTATCATCATTGTCCTGCAAAAACAACCTAAAGCAGTCTTTTTCTTAAAAGAAGTCTGCACTGTGACTAAAAAGCACCTGGTTCCATATCCATTCTATTGCAACAGAAATCTGTGCACCTATCACACAGGAGAGTATTCTCCCTCAGCTCCCTGCTTAGCACTCCTTAGCTTGGTGTGTCCTGCTTCAGGTGACTCAGAAGGCAAACCTCAAATATTTAAATTTCTGGGTGGCTCAGGTGCAGGACACTCCCTACCTCCTCAGTTTGAGTTCTGCCTTCGGAGTGACCCAGGCAGGCAATCCTGTAAACTCAGCCTGGTCTCCAAGACATCCAGTGATGCTGACTCTGGTTGCCAGTTGCTGCTCTTGACATTTAGAGTGGAGCTTGTACAAACCACTGGAAAATAGAGGGCCGCCTGCAGTTTCCACTAGTTACTGCTGCTGTTTAGGTATGAGCCACTAGTGCAGTTAGAGCTGCCAGATGCCACTAAGAGCACTGGGGAGAGAAGAATCATGAACAACCAGTATGATAATACTTGGGGGAGGGAGGAGCCAGACAAGCTTGTGGGGGGGCTTTGCTTGGGATGTGCAACTTAGAGACAAGTTTGCTACTGGGGTCTGAGGTCTGTTTTTTGGGGGATGTTGGTACCTTTGCTTGGGGGTTCATAGGACTGCTGGTCCACTGTGCTAGAAAGCAAACTGTGTATGTAAATTCTGTTTACAGTGAACTTGCAGAATTTGGTTTGCCTTCTTGCAGAATTGAGATTTGTGTGTGTGAAGTAAGCATGGGTGTCTGTGATACAATTAAAAAAAGAAAGGCCACAACCTACACAGGGCCATTCTTGGCTTCATGCAGTATTTGACTGTTAAATAGGCACTCAGTTGGCCAGTCAATTGACAATAGTTGACCTCTCAACTGACTGGCTTCCCAACCCTAATCAGGATTCGACTTGACTTTGTGAGGAAACTGTTTCAAGAAGCAGTTCTACTAAAACAGGATGCACGCTATGAATAAGCTTGATCTTGAACTGCAATTCACATGCTGTCAGCCTTTGTATGTACCTTACACACAGGCAAACTTCAGTGATCTGTACCGGCTTCTATTTGTTCTCTGGTGGCATCAAGAATGTTGAAAGAGCAATTAAAGTGACAACAACGTAAAATATCCATATAGAATATTAGGAGAGCATCCAGTTGGTTACTTTAACTGAACTCTTGTTTTCTTTCAGAGGAATTATTTAATGCAGATGAGTTCCAATTGGAGGCTCTCACAGCAGAAAACAAAAGGCTGCAGGAAGAGATTGCAAGACTTGAGAGAGAGCGGGAAAGTGAGCCGGTTAGTAAACATGGCTGAGGAGGTTTGCTTTTTCAACTGTGCCATACTTGCTTTATTTTTAACTGGGCCTCCATCATCTCTTCTCCTGATTCTTGGAAGTAGTATGTTCATAGTGGTTTGAACAGTAAGGATGTGTGTATTTAATCCTGGGATAAAATTAAGATTACAATGGTGTAAACATTTCTTGAGACAATTTAGCTGGAACAACATATCGCTTATTCTATTTAACACAGTACGAAGAACTTGTTAGGAATCCTCAAGCAGGCCATCATTCTCAAATATGGGAGGAAATTAGGTAAATCTTGGTTAGTGTATTACAGGGTTTCCTTCAGAGACTTTGGATAGGACTTTTACATGGTGCACGGTGGCAAAAAAAACAACTATCCACATTTTTTAAGGTTTCCATGTTAGAAAATATAATGCAGCTTAAATGGAATACCAAACTGATTAGATTAAATTTATTGCTTGGTCAATGGCCATTGCAAACACACAAAAATACACCAGGCAGAGGCCTGCACAAATCAGGAGTATATACCTATACAAAAATACACTATTAAGTAATTAAAATTTCAACAGAGGATTAAGGTTCTAATTATAGGGTCAACAGTAACTATAATACATACCCAATCCAAAAGGAATGTACAAGATTTCTTGATTTAGTCAAAATTTATACATCACACATCCTAAATTCAAGCAAGTTTTTCCTGGCATGAAAAGTGAGATTACTACTGAAGGTACAAAGTGTACTGATCTGCTACACTTCTCTCCCTCACCCTTGTTTCATCCACTTATTGAAAACTGATTATCTTTTGAGCCCTCTGATTCAGGAACTGTTTTATTTTTTTGTACAATGCTTAATAAAACTGAGCCCTCCTCTCTAATTTCGGCCTCTCACTGACACTGCAGTATCAATTAAGGATTTTCTCTGTAAAAGGATCGTCTGATGTCACTGCGGAAACTGAAATCTTCTTTACAAGCAGATGTCCAGAAATACCAGGCTTACATGGCCAACCTGGAATCCCACTCATCCATTCTTGGCCAGAAAGTGAAGAGTATTAAGGAGGAACATGAAGCAGCAGGTGAGGTAGTATTGGTCATAACTTGGTCTCTTATCTATGAACAATTTATCAGCTATAAGAGAATGAAATGTCTGAAGAAAACAACTGTTGTGAACATGTTCTGATCTTGCAGGAAAATGTGCCTAAGTGGACATCTAACAGCAGATAACTGAGTGGAATGTAGCCTCTTTGTATCTATAGCATCTGTGGGGAAAATGAAACCAGGATGGCATCTTCGTAATTCAATATTTGCATCTTTTCTTTTCAAAAACATAGGCTGGGACTTAACCATCTGAGTGAAATAGGTTCTTTAAATTTTGACATTATTTAAACTACTGGAATCCTTGAATAATCTTGCAAAACACTTTGGGATCCTATTTTACAAACTTACTTAAGTGTAGGGTGGTATCTCTTTAGTGCTTGCTGATTTCCTTTCCTTGTGAATACTTAATTGGCAAGCTGTTTCAAAACTTTTAATAAGAAAATGCCAAAATTTTACTAAAAGCGTGTTTAGCTATTTGAGTCATTAATTTAACTGTAGGTGTAGCATTCAATGTAAATGTTATCTATCTTAATATTTTATTAGCTTAAGACTAAATTTAGCTTTTGGCCAGGTATTTGGCAGGCAGGAATAGGGTTGGATGGGAATGGATATAGTGAGTGGGAGGTGAATCTCAGGGGGTTAGGGTGTGACTTCCTTTTAAGGTTTTTTTCTTTTGTGTTGTATATATTCATAAACTGCCCTGAACCTTAACCCTCATCTTATGCCTTTAAAAATACAACATTGTGTGGGTTATGAGGTAGATTTTTACCCCAGTCCTTTGGCACTTAATTTGCTTGAATGTGTAAACTAACAAATGTTGGTGTATAAATCCTACCCCACAGTAAAATGAATTGGGGTATGTTTCTACCCCAGGGCCTTTTTCATCACACATAAAAAGTGATTAATGGTAACCAACTTTTGTTTGGAGATACTCTGTACCTGTGTGCAGGTGACAATGTCGTAAAAGGATAGAGTTGGAGAGCCGCTACCTTGTGTGGTGTTGCAAGAGATGTGCACCCAGGTTAGGAATCCACCTCAACACAGAAGACAAGAAAGGACAGGATAAAAAAAAATGAATAAATACATAGGGGATAACTACAATGCAAACACAAGATTCCCTAGAAGTAAACTTGGAATAGACTGGTTCTACTTTTCTAATAGTGGTGTGTGGTTGTTGTTGTTTTTTAAACAAATGTCTTACTAAACTTAGAAATGGAAGATGAGGCAATGAAGCAGGAGAATGCCCATCTCCAACACACGTTCGATAACCAGAAGTATTCTGTGGCAGACATTGAGAGAATAAATCGTGAAAGAGAGGAGTTGCAGCAAACCATTAACAAGCTGACAAAGGAGTTGGAGGCAGAAGAACAACAATTATGGAATGAGGAGTTAAAATATGCTAGAGGCAAAGAAGCGGTATGTGAAACAGTTATCCTTCTGAGAATCGTTTTTCAAGTTCCAGATTTTTTCAAAAGACGGCTGTCAACTACTTTCATATTTGTCCAGCAAATTCAAGAATACCTCTTAATATATAAATGCAATTCTTACTCATTTTTACCTTGAACAACCTTCCCCTATCCATACTATTTGCTTCCAATGCAGTAGAAATGTCTAGGGTGGTAGGGGTGCAGCAAGTACTACAATTTGTACTTGTGGGTGATACATTTTCAGACACCCAATGGGTTACCAGGGCCCCCGTCTGGCACTCAGTAGCCAGGAGGAGCGGGCAGTCTGTCTCAGAAACGTAATTGCCTGGATTTTCCTGCCTGCACCTATGCACTCCCTGGGCTGACTCACCTGCCTGGCTGCTCCTCCTGGCTGCGGCTGCTCAGCTGAGCTGGGTTCTTCCCACTCTGATTTGGGGGCGGGAGGGCGGCAGGCGTGAGGAGGCCTCTCCCAGCTTGCCAAGCTCATCTTCCAGCCAGAAAAATCAGGTGGCACACTACAGTACACAGTGTATTGTGCACAAGTCATACAGTGCCGCACACCCATTAGTTTTGTTTCTGTTTTTTCAAAACGGAAGTCAGGGCATGAAACACCAGGAGAGGCCTCCTCATTCTCTCTCTCATAAAAGCAGAGTGGAAAGACCCTGGGTGGGTGAGTCAGATTGCGGAGTGCTTGGGTGCAGGTAGCCTGTCGGGTCGCATTCAGGCACTAACTGGTGCCCGAACGCAGCCGGGTCGAGTTGGGCACCCCAGATTCAACAGGGTGCCTGGTTTCATGTGGGCTTTTTTGGGGGGGGGAGGGGAGGGATGGGTTGCAAGTGCCTAGTTGCACCTCTAGCCTGGGTATTTTTCCCTTGTGCATCATCAGTAAAATAATAGGAGTATGCACTGATTAAACAAAAAATGAAATATAACTTTTTTTTAGAATTTAACAAGCAGGATAACTTATTGGTTGAAGTTGTACATACCACTGGAGCAGCATCTCCCTGGTTTAATAATGAATCCTTGTTTATGGGTGTCTTAAGCTGGAGTATCTCTCATCGTTTTGGGAATCCACAACCAAGTGGAAAACTGAATAACCAGATACGTTTGATAAGGAGGAAACAATACAGTAGGTCAAAAGGAAAATGGCAAGCAAAACCATTTGGTTGCATCTTGATGAGCAAAATGAGAGCCAGTCTGAGGCAGAAAAAATGGCAGTGAAAACCCATATTTGATAAAGTTGTTGATGCATATTATTGAAAATGATGCAAGAATCTGAGTGTGTGTGCCTGTAAAGCAATTGAGTACCCTTTAAAAGATGGTAAAAGAATGAGCTGCTGTGAAGCTTTGAAGTTAGGGTTGTGCTTTGATAACTTTTGTGAGTTTTTTCTCCTTCACAGATTGAAGCACAACTGGCTGAGTATCACAAACTAGCTCGAAAGCTGAAATTAATTCCAATAAGTGCAGAGAATTCCAACGGCTATGACTTTGAAATTAAGTTTAACTCTTAGGCAGGACTGAATTGTCTAGTCAAATATAGAACTCAAATTAATGTAAGTGGGCATGTGTTTAAGTACACTTTTAAAACTGATTTTATTGTTATAAATAGTGTTGTTTGTGGATAAAGTGTGGGTGAGGCCACACAAGACAGAGGGAGGGGAAAGGCTACGATGCCTTGGGTAGCATTACCCCACGCTGGGCAGCCAGGTCATGTGATGCAGTGCATCGTGTGGCCAGTGGCCACCAAATATTCCCTTTGCCGCAGGGCAGGGTGAATAGCTGGCTGCTACATGATGTGTCCTCAGAAAAAGTCCCACGACTTGTTGTGAAGCAGTCTTACCCTAACTGGTGAGGCTGCCCATGGCGGGGCTACCCTTGTGGATGGGCTGTGCTTGACCCGTCACATGGGAGCACCACAGTAGACACCAACGCCCATCGTGTGCAGTCATGGCCAGGGGTGGGATCTCCATCCAACCAAGGGAGGAAGGCGAGGCAGGGTTGGGTGCCTGATCATGTGGCTGGTGCCTCAGCCTGCCCCCCAGGGGTGGGGGAGGCTTTTCACTAGCTCCCCGTGCTGGTTCCACAGTGTGGTGGCCACACTTGCGCACCACAGGACCACATGGGAATCAGGCCCTCGCTGCTCGTGTGGTCTCCCCCACTATCTTTAACATTTGTTATGGCGATTTCAATAGAAACAGGCACATACTGATCAGATCAGAAAGTAAAGAGGAAAAAGGAAATATAGCGAACATTGTTTTAAGGGGAGGTGTTACTTTTCCTTTTAAAGGGGTTAGTGTAAAAACCATTTTAGGCCACTTCTAGACGTTGCCTGAGGAGAGGAGGAACTTCCATCAGAGCAATTGAAACTCTCTGATGGGAATTAGTGCACATGTGAATGCACTATTCCACTTTTATGGTAATGTTTGAAAGTGGCCCGAGTCCCATATTTTTGTTTTTAAGGAAGTTTCAGTGAGTTTCAAAGCTCCTCACATTGTCATAAGAAGTTCCTTTTTTTCCCAACTCTCCACAACAATTGCTGTCAAGTTCTGTAACTGTAGAAATGTGGAGTTGGACGGGATCTCATGGGTCATGTATCCCTTGCCCTGAAGCAGAAATACCATATACCTAAGCATCCCTGACAGACAAACTGTCAAGATGTCCCTACATCTGATCTTTTTTTGTAGGCTAAACATGCCCAGTACTGTCGGCTTTTCCTCCTATGACTTCTATTCCAGCCCCTTGATCATCTTCATTGCTCTCTGAAACTTTTTCAAGTTTGCTTCTTGAAACGTGGAACCACAGAGTGCTGGGAGAGCTCTGATCAGTGCTGAGTTTACTGGTACTATAGCTTCTCTGTCTTGGATACAATGCTTCTATTAATGCAAATCAAAGTGCCATTAAATTTTTTTGCAACCTCACACTGAGTCCAGTTTGTAATCCACTACAACCCCCTAATTCTTCTCAGCAGTGTTGTTGCCTAGCCAGTTACCTTACACTTGTAAGTTTTGTTTTTTTCTTTCCTGTCTACAATACTTCGCATTTTTTTCTGTTGAATTTCATCCTGTTGCTTCAGTCTAGTTCCCAATCTAGCAAGGTTGTTTTGAATTTTAATCTCATTCTTTTAGGAATTTGTAATCCCCTTTCCCCAACCCCTGCATTCTTTATTGGCAAATTTGATATACACGTTGTCCACACCTTTATCTAAGTCAGGGATGGGGAACCTCGGGCACTGGGGCCAAATGTGGCCCGCAGCAAGTTTTTATGTGGCCCATCTCAAGTTCTTGGATCTGGCCCTTAGATCTAGTGCCTACCTCCAGCCACAGAAAAACTGAGCTTGGTATAAGGGAGCATAGATGAGGGCATGCACCCAAGGTTAGAGAACAGATTCATGGCAACAAATCCATGATCTGGGCTCTCCTTTTGTAGAGTGGACTCCTTAAGCATCCCTGCCCCCAACTTCTATGCAGCCCTTGGAGCGTGTCCTAATTTTCAAAGTGGCCCCATGAAGAGAAAAGGTTCCCCACCCCTCATCTAAGGGTATTTTCAGATGAAACAATAGCCTGCATTAGCACTCGCCAGGTGGGTGTTCGCCTGCCCAACTATTAGGTGTTCACCAGTTGTTAGCCCGCAGCCTCCACTTACACACACGCACACTCCCTGCTCAAGGTGTTGTCCAAGGACAATCGTGGGTGATGATACGCACCCATGCATTTGCCTCCCATTTATTAGGTTTTCCTGTAGCCTCGCCCACACCAAGGTCCACCAGCACCATTCAGTCGCGGCTAGCTTGTCTGCCACAGAGCAGTGGGGAAGCTGTACCTCCGCTCTTTCCGGAACTCCTCTCCTCCCATCCTTACGCTGTTGTCAAGTGCCTCCCTCTCTGGCCAGTTGCAGCTTTCATCTCAGGACTTCAATCCTGTACCTTTCTGCTGGAATCCATCTAGGGGAGCTCGCCTGATAAGGTTGATTTAACAATCTGATGTGGTTGATTATTGGGGGAGCGCTCTCTCGGCTCCCAGCCTGACACCCCTGCTGAGAGCCTCCTTTGACAGGATGCAGTTTTCATCTCGGGACCCCCATCCTGGCTTGAATGCACACACCAGAGAGGAACAGCGGAGGGGACCGAGAGGAGCAGGAGCAGGTACCAAGATGAAAGCTGAAGTACGGCTAGGGGGCCTAGCCCAAGAGGAACAGGATTAGAGCCTTGAGATGAAAGTGGCAACCGGCCAGAGAAGGAGGCAATTGGCAGCGATGTCAGGCTGGGAGTTGAGAGAGAGCTTCTCTGATAAGGTACTGAAGGGAAATGGGGTTAATTAAGTGCAGAGCTCCGATAGCATGGCTTGGGAAGTTGTCCTATTACACCCCCTTTCCATCAGAGCCAGGGCTGGGAAGAGGGAAAGTGCTGTGTAGCACCACCTGTGGTGGCTACTGGAAGCACATGAAATGCTGGCAGCGGGCTGCTTGTTTATTAGCATTACACACTAAAACATGTGAGTGGGTGCTGCACAGACTGAACACAGACTCCAGTGGGCTAATTGTACTTGTTTGAAAATAAGTCATTAATGACAGTATTGACCAGCACTGGACCCAGGACTGATCCCTGCAGAACCCCACTTGACATCACTTTCCAGTTCAAAGTTGACCCATTTACTTATTGTACTGAGTGCAGTGTTTCAACCAGTCTTATAAACCTCTTGTGGTAGTTCTTCTAGACCACATTTCTTTTAATTTTGCTTAGGAGAATGTTACATGAAACCAAATCAAAAGGCTTGCTGCAGTCAAGATAATTACATTGGCTGCATTCCCCTTGTCTCAATAAAATGTAACTCTTTATCGATGAAGGAAACAAGCTTGGTCTGGCATGATTTGTTAACAAATCCATAATGACTACTAGTACTTGCCCCATTTTCCTTTGTTTACAAATCATTTTGTTTTATGACTTGCTCTAATATCTTCCCAAATACTGAAGTCAGACCAACTCTCCTGTAGTGACTAGGGTCTTTTCCTCCCTTTCTTAAAGGTGAGCACTGCTTGCACTTCTCCAGTCCTCAGGAACTATAGCAGTTCTCGGAGTTCTCAAATATAACAGCAAGTAGTTCTGAGATTCTAGTGGCTTAAGAGAGTACTTCCAGGGCATGAAATATATTTCAACCTATATCTGACATGGCTATTTCTTTTTATGTGTATGTTACAGGCTCCACTTATGGAGCTTATGAACCAGACTGAAGAACAAATCAGAAAAGCTACACACAGGAAAATGGGTTTGGAGGATGCACTGGAACAAGTGAGTTTTATTTATATGTTTATAATGTCCTGAGACTAAAAACAAATACCACTTGACCACCTTTGGAATTGAGGGTTTATTTGTACTAGACACTCCCAAGATACATATTGTCTTAGCGTTTTACACGATCTTCGGAAAGAGGGGCCTCCATCAGGAGGGAGTTCCACAGCCTTGGTGCGGACACCGAGAACGCCGTCACCACCGGGGATACCCAGGGGATCTCGAGTTGGGCGCCCCTGGCCGACTGCTTGGGCCGTTAAATGACCCGGGGCCTGAGGTGGTGTCGCAGATAAGCAGGCCCCAAGCTGTTTAGGGCTTTAGAGGTCATCACCAACACTTTGAATTCGGCCCAGTAGACTATCGGCAGCCAGTGCAGAGAAAGGAGCACAGGTGTAATGTGCTCGCGGTGACCTGTCCCTGTTAAGAGACGAGCCGCCGCATTCTGCACCAGCTACAGCCACCGGATCATCTTCAAAGGCAGCCTCACGTAGAGCGCGTTACAGTAGTCCAGTCGAGAGGTAATGAAAGTATGAGTGATGGCTGCCAGGTCCGAGTTGGAGACATATGGCCGCAGCTGTCGCACCAGATGTAACTGGCGAAATGCTCCCCTTGCCACAGCCTCTACGTGACAATCCAGGCAGAGCTGTGGGTCGAGGAGCACCCCCAAGCTACGGAACTGAGCGGCCAGAGGGGGGCAGACCCCGCCGAAAACGGGAGCTGCCCTCCCCGCCCTACCCACCACCATCACCTCCGTTTTGTCAGGATTCAGTCTCAGTTGATTTGTGCTCATCCAGTCCTCCACAGTTGCCAAGCACTGGGTAAGCACCAAGACTACTGGGCCTGCATCACCAGAAAATGAGAGGTAAAGTTGCGTATCAGAGTACTGATGACATTGTATGCTGAACCGTCTTATGACTTCCCCCAAGGGTTGCATGTACACATTGAACAAAAGAGGGGACAGAATAGAACCCTGTGGGACTCCACACGTGTGGTCCTGGGGAGATGACGTGTATTCCCCGAGAACCACTCGCTGAGTTCTCCCTGCAAGGAATTAGCGGAACCATTCTAAAACAATCCCACTCACCCCGGCCCAGTTCTGCAGCCTTGTCACCAGCATCTCATTTTCAATGGTATCAAACGCCGCCAACAGATCCAACAAGATCAAAATAAATGATCTGCCCTGATCTAATTGACGGCGTAGGTCATCGATCAAGGCCACAAGTGCAGTCTCCATGCCGAACCCCGGGCGAAAGCCAGACTGTGAGGGATCAAGAAAACTGACTTGGTCCAGATGCCCCTGTAACTGCCGAGCCACCACCCGTTCCATAACCTTCCCTAAAAAGGGAAGGTTAGAAACTGACTGATAGTTGGCCGGGGAGTCAACACTCAAAGATGGTTTCTTGAGCAGGGGCCACACCACCGCCTCCTCTAGGTGGCTTGATACCCTGCCTTCCCCAAGGGAGGCATTGACCGCCCCCGCCAGCAGTGACCGTAATATCTCCCGGCTGACTTTCACCAGCCAGGATGAGCATGGATTTAACTCACAACAGGTGGCCTGAACTGTCCCAAAGATCTCAGCAGCGTCAGCGGGCGACACCCACTGAAACTGATCCCACAAATACTGACATGACGGGACTTCCCCTACCTCTAGTTCACATACCCTTCCAAATAGTATGGATGGCTCTTACAAATAGGAAGAGGGCTAATGTTGGTTCCTATGCCATACAAATATCTAGATTGGGTCTATTCCTAAATGCTAGACTCCGTCTCCATGTCGTGGTTTTTATTTTTAAAAAGGGGGAAGGGTGTGGGGAGGAATGACAATTTACAAAATAAGAGATGAACATATTATGTTTGTGAGCTTATAATGACACTCAATTACTTTCAAGTAAACCACGACCCCTGTTACTTAAGGACTCCTTAGTCTCATTTCCCTTCCTTACCTGGATATGAAGCATGCAATGGTAATTAGACATATTTGTTGACTCTAATTAGAGCTGTTATATGCAGTGCAGTTTGATCAGTTTTTATCAATTACAGGAAATGGTAGGAAAGAGTTGGAAGTTGGTGTTTTTGGTTTGAAAATTGTAGCTGGAGAAATATTGAAGGGGATCAATCATTGTTACACCTTTCCAAAGTAGATAAACATGGTAGATGGAAGCAATCATTAAAATACTTGGATTTAATTATTTGAAAACTTGTTGGCAGGTGCAATTAATAGGATTTTGATCCAAGTGTTCATGTTTTGGAAGCCAAACAAGTGCTATTTGGTCATACCTGTTTATGTTAAAGTCCTGGATATGTGTTGATCAATTTTTGTATATCCTTTTTCTAATTGCATACATGCTCTTCAAGGTAAACGCTATGGCTGAAGAAGAGAGAAGCCGTATAAAAATACTAGAGGAAGAGACGCAAAACGTGGATGATCTTTACCACCAGAAGCTGAAGGTAGGTGAATTCCCTTTACGGTAAGGGTTTAGACATTGATTAATTAGTATGTTTTTTGATCAGCCAGTTGTGCCTTTTGTAAGACTCATCAATACTTGCTGGGGAAAAATAAACGTATTTTTCATTTTGTCCCAAAGTCCTGTTGGAGACCTAATTCTTTAACTTCTTGTGGTCTCCTTCTTTCATAATCATTCATATAGTATTAGAGCATCATTTGTGTATATGGATAGTTGGAGTTGCTTTGTAACAAGAGCATCATGGAAAAATAGCATGTTGGTTGCTAATGGTTGCTTTTCCTCTTGCTGTTCATGTGCTAAGCACCATGACTCTTGGGAGAAGCTGCTTTCTCCTAAGGAGTCCTCCTGTACAGCCAGTTTGAAGACAGTGGTTAGGTCCCCGCCACAGCCACTAGAAGCAGACTTCCTAATTTTCACCTGAGCATGCTCAGAGGAGATCTTGCCCCTCAGCTCCAGTTCTCCATCTGTCTTCACAGCGGTAGGACATAGGCTAGGCAGCCTCCGTCTTGGAGCTTTTTCTGCTCAGGTTAGCAGTCTCGGTATAGGGATTAGTTTTATCTGGGACCGGGTGATCCTACCTTGATCCCGTCTTCTTCCTTCACCCTGAGGAATTTGCTGGGTTCTCCCTAGCATAGTGGCCCTACTGTCCAAGAGCAAAGACTTTTGGGGTGGACCTCTTGCGGCATGCCGCTGAGGCGCTTCCCACCCCCCGGACCACCTTCCCTCTCTGGGAACTCATCTCGCTCCCTCCCCGCAAGCCGCATAGCCGTGCGGGGAACCAAAAGTAAAAGCCGGCAAGCCCACCTGGCCTGCTAGGGCATCCAGCAGGGTGTCGACTGAGCCAGCGCTTCAAGCGGGAAATGCAGGAGCAGCCAGGAGACCCTCCTTCACCCCAGAATGGCGACCACACGGAGACGCACACAGGAGGCAGCGGAGGTCAGAGTAAGCCCCCAGCGCGGGGAATCCACTCCCCCCAGGGAAGCCATGGACCCCCCCATGATGGTCCTGCAGGAGATCCTGAGTGAACTAAAAAGAGAACCGTCTCCTGCCAAACCCTCAGGGAAAGGGCATCCACATAAGGGCCCTTCCTGGCCGGTCTCCAAGGGCAAGCTCCTGCTTCCCCGAAAACTCCCGCAAGGTTGCCAGATCCCTATTGGACTCCCCTCTGCGTCAGGGTCAGAGGACATTGAGTCGCTGGGCTCTTCGTAAGGGAAAGGGCCTCTGCATCTGCAGCCCCTAAAATCAAAAACAAGGGCCAGGGAGGAAAGAATCCCCCACCCAGATCCTCTAATAATGAGGAGGACAAGGGCTCAGGGGCCCACAACTCAGACCACCAGAAAGAAGGTCATTCCTCCCTCGAGGAAGGGGAAATAGAGGGAACCTACTCTTGAGACCTCATCTGACCCAGACAGACAATTCTCTAGCAAGTATAGGGATCATATCTTTTGACCTGTTCATTAAAGCCCTCCATCTTCAGAAAAGAAAGATAAAAAGGACTTTTCAGACTCTTCTGAGGAGGAATCTGAGAGTATATCCCCAGGCCTAAAGCCAGAGATAAGGACATGATCCCAGATAAGGCATATGAAAAAATCATTAAAAAGTAGTGGAAGTAGTAGCTCCCTAATAGAGCTCATACAAAGTCTAGAACATAGGAATTCCTTTACTTCCTGTCTAGAAGTAAGGAGGTCATCCTCTTTGCCGTCCCCAAAATGGATGCGGCGGTGACCTTTCTGGCCTGGCAATCAGTTTTCCCTACCGAGGGGGAACGCTTCCCAAAGGATCTAACTGACAAGGGAGCTGGGGAACGGGGATGAGAGAGCCTCCTCTCAGCTAGAGCCCCCCACCCGCAGAGAGGGAGGGTCAGGAAGAAGAGGAGGGATTCTAATTCCACCTGAAGCTCCTCCCAGGAGCTCATCTTCCGCAGTTTATTCTTCTTCCTCACCCAACTCGCCCCCCCGCCAGCCCATAGACAGTGTTCGGGCCGCAGGCATAAAGGGAATGGGAGACCCTCCCCTGCCTTCTCCCGCAGTCGCCATTCAGGCCGCAGCGGTAAAAGGGCCAAGGGAGGACCAGTTTCCCCCAGTCCGAGAGGGGCAAGAGAGCTAAGGGGAATAGAGTCAAGTCAGATAGATGCAGTCTCTCCTCCCCTGCCCCAGCCCCCTGACAAGGAGGACGGGGAACTTTCAGACCTCGAGTTGGAGACTGGAGAAGTAGGAGAGGAGCCGGCAGGAGACAGACTTTTTGAGGCAGACCAGTCTACCGAACTCCTCACCAAAGTGTCTGCGGAATTAGCTATCTCTCTCCCAGCCTCTCCGGTGGCACAACAGGGGGCGCCTACAGAGAACAAGAGGGCTTTCCCTAGGGGCCCCACAACCTCCCCAGAGCTCCCCGTGGCCAAGTTTTACGTGGATACGATCAAGGGGGAATGGGAACACCCAGCCAGATTTAAGGGACCTCATAGATTTATTAATAAGTTTTACACGGTCCCGCTTCCCCAGGAATAGTTATTTATCCTACCTAGGGTGGATGCGGGGGCGGCGGATCTGGCTAAGTCAGCTACCCTCCCGTCAGAGGGGGATGCTTTCCCTAAAGACCCCCTTGATAGAAAGGTTGACATGGCCCTAAGAAAGAACTTTGAGGCATCCTCACTAGCCCTCAAGGCTACAGCATCAGCATGTAGCTTTAGTAGGGCAGCCTTTTTATGTGCCAGCGACCTGGCCCGCAAGTTAAAGAAGAAAAAATTGAAATACAGCTTTAAGAAGCTGGCCCTAGCAGTGGCCTTGGCGGATGCAACCCTGGACACCATTCAGTTGAACGCCAGAGCCATGGCAACCAATGTGGTGGTGCGCCGATCTATCTGGCTGCGCCCGTGGAAGGTAGATCTCCCGTCCAAGGCGGTACTAACGGGAGCCAGATTCCAGGGCAAGAAGCTGTTCGGGGAGGCAAACAGTTTCCAGCCCTTACCACCAAACCAGAAAAGAAGAAGGCCCTGCCGCTGATCCCCTTGAAAGGGGCAAACAGGAGCTCCTTTCGTCCCAGGTCCTCTGCGAGAAATCACAGAGGAAACTGGAAGAGGGATTTTCGCCTGGGAAAACCCAGATGGCAGCGAAACAGAAGAGGCGGTGACCAGTTCCAGCCCAAAAGACCGCAACCCACAAACACGAAACAACCCAAGCCCTCAGCATGACTGGAGGCTGCCTCCTCAGAGTTCAGAGGGAGACATCAGGGGGAGGCTACAGGACTTCTCAGATCAGTGGATACACTCTGCCTCAGACCAGTGGGTGATCGAGACCGTGACCAAGGGCTACTCAATAGAGTTCGATTTTCCACCATGGGACCGGTTCCTACCTTCCCCCCCTGTCAAGGGACCAGACAAAGGCAGACAGGACACTGAAGGCAATCCAACACCTGCTAGATATACGAGCCATAGAGCCGGTACCAGCTTCTCAAAGACACTCGGGCGTATACTCCATCTTCTTCACGGTGCCAAAGAAAAATTGAGACGTGTGGACCATCCTGGACCTCAAGGCGCTCACAAGAGAATCAAGTAACAGAAGTTCAGGATGGAGATGCTGAAATCGATCTAAGCGGCCCTGCAACCGGGCGACTTCCTAACCTCAATCAATCTCCAGGAAGCTTATTTGCATGTCCCCATACATCCAGCTCATCAGAGGTACCTGAGATTCGCAGTCGATGGCCATCACTTTCAATTCCGAGCTCTCCCCTTCGGACTATCATCATCGCCGAGGGTCTTCACGAAGGTGTTGGCGGCATT
This sequence comes from Sphenodon punctatus, assembly GCA_003113815.1. Taxonomy (NCBI): domain Eukaryota; kingdom Metazoa; phylum Chordata; class Lepidosauria; order Sphenodontia; family Sphenodontidae; genus Sphenodon; species Sphenodon punctatus. The sequence continues at coordinate 547,134 of QEPC01014287.1, forward strand.
GGTGGTGCATTTGAGGAAGTAGGGGATCCACATCTATGCGTACCTCGATGACATCCTGGTGAGATCCCCATCCAGGGAGAGGGGTCTGTTCGACCTGCGTTTGACCATCAGGTTCTTGGAAAGCCCATGTTTTTCTGATAAACATAGAAAAGAGTTGTCTGTCACCAGGCACGTCCATCCTCCATCTGGGAGTCCGGCTGGACACCATTCAGGACCGGGTATTCCTCTCACCAGAGAGAGCGGACAAGATGCGGACACTTCTGACACAACTCAAGAGAACCTTTGTCAGACCTCATGTTCCTCGCGCAAGTTCTGGGAAGCATGGTCTCCTGTTTGGACATGGTAGCGTGGGCCAGACTACACCTTCGCCCACTGCAGACCTTTCTGCTACTCTATCAGAACAAGATAACCAACATTCATCGCCCTGTCAGACTGCCCAACAAGTTGCAGAGTCAGCTCAACTGGTGGTCCCAGCCATGGCACCTGGAGAGGGGTTTGCCTCTGAGAGACCCAGAGAGGACAGTCTTAACAACGGATACGAGCAACTGGGGGTGGGGAGCCCATTGCAGGTTCGAAACGGCCCAGGGCAAGTGGCTAGAATATGAAAGAAAGTGGCATATAAACAGGTTGGAACTGAGAGCAGTACAGTTAGTGCTCCTCCATTTCTCTGTGCACCTCACGGGGCGGCACCTTCTGATTTCAACGGACAGTACCACAGCCATGGCTTTTATAAATCACCAAGGGGGATCGCGATCGAGACCTCTCCAGGAAGAGGCAACACTATTGTTCAGCTGGGCGGAAAGCCGGATATGCTTGATAAGGGCAATACGTATTGCAGCGAAGAGCAACACCACAGCGGATTGGCTGAGCCGCCAAGTAACGGACCCAGGAGAATGGTCCCTCTCCATGAAAGCGTTCGCCCTGGTCAAAGAGACATTCAGTGAGCCAGTGATGGACCTGTTCGCATCTTCGAGCAGCGCCACGGTTCCCCTCTTCCTATCATGATGAAGAGAGCCAGGAGCAGTGGGAATAGATGCCCTATCACTGGACTGGCCAGAGGGGCTGTTGTACACCTTTCCACCCATCCCGATTCTCCCAGCGGGTCATCCAGCAGGTCGGACGCCAGAAGGCTCAGGTCATCCTAGTGGCACCGTTTTGGTCTGGACATCCCTGGTTCTCAGAAATTCTGTGTCTGACAATATCTCCACCACTCCAACTCCCAACACGGCCAGATCTGTTGTCGCAAGGTCCCCTACTACAGCCAAACGTAAGAAAACCAGCGCTCATGGCTTGGAGGGTGAACGGAGGCATCTAGCCTCCATGGGGTATTCCGGTTCTCTACTGGATACCTTGTTGTCTTCCAGGAGGGAGTCTACCAACAAAATCTATGGCAGAACATGGAATAAGTTTTCTCAATGGTGCAATCAACGTCACATTTGTCCGATGGAGGTAGGTCACTTAGAAGTCCCTCTGTTCCTTCAAGAAGGTCTGGAAAAGGGACTGAAGACAAATACGATCAAAAGACAACTTTCCCCCTTATCCAGCATTATAGGCTGTATGGGACTTGCACTTATTTCAACACCTGTGATAGCAAGGAGATTCATTAGGGCGGTTGAGACCCTCTCGCCTCCAGTTCGTCACAGATTTCCGACTTGGAGGCTTAATATTGTTCTGAACGCTCTAACAAAACCTCCATTTGAGTCTTTGACCACAGTTTCATTCCAACTCCTGTCCATTAAGACTCTCTTTTTGGTAGCGGTCACCTCGGCCCGCAGAGTTTCGGAGCTGGGGGCACTATCGATGGATCCAGGGCTTTGTATCTTCCACTCTGACAAGGTTGTCCTGCGTCCAGACCTGTCCTTCCGTCCGAAGGCCAATTCAACCTTTCATAGGGAACAGGAGCTTATGCTGCCTTCCTTTTGTCCAACCCTCAGCACGAGAGAGAACGGGGGTGGCATACTTTAGACGTTAGAAGGGCGGTCAAAATTTATCTAAATAGGACTCGCCCATTTAGAGTAGACTCTTCCCTGTTTGTTAATTTTAGGGGAAAGAGTGCGACTAAATCCTCCTTGGCTTCTTGGCTAAAGACATGTATCACAGAAGCTTACAGGGTTAAGGGGATCCCTGCCCACAGGGGATTGTTGCTCACTCGGTTAGGAGCGCAGCAACCAATGCTGCCCTGTTGGGGAGAGCTTCCTTGGAAGAAATATGTAGAGCAGCCGCGTGGACATCGGTTCATACCTTTGCCCGTCACTATAGGCTCACGTCCTTGGCCTCAGCGGATGCGACTTTTGGATGTAGAGTACTCCAGAGGGTTCTTCTCAGTTAGCGCCTGGGTTCCCCTGAGGGGTCAGGGCGTTTGGGTTTACTGGTGGGAATCCACCCTCCCAGGAGACGTTCTTGGGGACGTCCCATCAGTCAAGACCATCTGTCCTGCGAGGAAGGGGAGAATGGGAAACTTCTTACCTGTGAATTTTCCTTCTCCTTCCTCTCAGGACAGACGGTCTTCATCCCACCCTCTATGGGATTCCAGGCAACAGCAGAAATAGGAGGGGGGTGATTATTTTCCCTCAGGGGGTGGGGTTCCCTCCTATTCTGGTCTCTCCTCTTATCACTGTCTGGGCTTCTTTTTATGGGCCTCTGTACTGAGGCACTTAGAAGGGGCACTCGAGATTTTTCTTACCCGGGTTGGGTTTGATGGTTAATGGTTTATACTTACTTCAGTGGTTTAGTTGGTTACCTAGCAGCTTTGACAGTCTCATCCTGGGCTTCATGGTGGACTGTGCCCCTCCCATTGGATGAGGCTGTCAATCAAGTTGATCCTGCTTGTCCGAAGGAAGGAGGGACACATCCCATCAGTCAAGACCATCTGTCCTGAGAGGAAGGAAAATTCACAGGTAAGAAATTTCCCGTTCTCTTCAGCGGCGGTGACTACAGACGCGGGGCTTTGAAAGAGGTACATTCAATAGACCTCGATTTTCAGGTCTATAGAATGCACCTCTTTGAAAACCCCACGTCTGCAGCCGCCCCCGCTGAAGAGAACGGACGGCATGTCACTTCTGATAGCATGGGGAGCGTGTAAACGTTTCCCGCACGGCTTTGCTTTTGAATACGGGGCTCCGGAGGCACTTCTAAGCACCTCGTGTAAAAGTGGCCTAAGAAGCACACTCTTAAGCCTGGGCATCACCAAAAAGCCTTTTCGTCACTTCAGTGCAGGCTACTCCCCAGCAGGTGGCAGCAAGAGATCATATGACTCACAAGAGCTACAATCCGAAAAGCAAATCCCATTGGTGTATAGACAAAGGGGAGCGGGAGGTCCAAGAATAATGGGGGCTCTGCCTGCCCCAAACCCAAGACTTGACTACGATCCGTCTCCCCGCTCCGGACCTACACGTCTTATGGGGCAGGTTGCAGCTTCTTGCAGAAAAATGACAGACTGCAACTTCCGACAAATGGGTTCTCCACACATACAGAGTGGTTACATGATTGAATTCTCCTGATCCCCCCTAACATGCTTCTCTGTCTCTCCAGTTTCTTCCAGCCCATCAAAACACGCAGCAATGCTTTCAGAGATTCACAGATTCCAAGCCATCAAACAGGTTCCATGCAAAGAGGAAGGGTCGGGTCTCTATTCCATCCTGTTCCTTGTCCTGAAGAAATTGGACCAATGGCAAGCAGTACTAGATTTCAAAAATCTAAACCTAGCCATCCGGGTCAGGAAATTCAAAATGGAAACCCTGCAATCCATCCAGCTCACAATTGCCAAGAGAGAATGGCTCGCATTACTTGACCTCAAGGAGGCCTATCTGCATGTACCCATCGTTCGTTCACACAGACAGTGGCTCAGGTTCACATATACACAGCAGCACTGGCTGTACACAGCACTGCCCTTTGGTCTCCTCACCTCCCCGAGGACCTTCACCAAGGTCCTGATCCCTTTCATTGCCAATCTGAGAAAGGAAGGGATCGGGTTGCATCCATACCTTGACTATATCCTCATCAGATCTCCGTGTAGGGACTCAGCCCACACAAATACACAGAGAACCATCCCCTATCTGCAGGAACACGGTTTCGTTGTCAACCTGGAGAAGAGCCACCTCGCTCCATCCAGAACATTCAAACACCTGGGGGTCATCATCGACACCCAATCCTTCCAGGTCTTCCTCACGATGCAAAGACAGGAGAGGTTGCAAACACTGACCCACTAAATTAGACAACAACACAAGACCCAGATCAAGTCGCTGGCCAGCCTCCTGGGCCTCATAATCTCCTGCCTCGGGATTGTACAATGGGTGAGATTCCATGCCAGGCCTCTGCAGCGTTTCCTTCACCCTTGACAAGACGACATTGCAAACATCAAGAACCCTCTGATCAAGGTGCCTCACCATCTCAAGGAGTCATTCTGCTGGTGGCTATTGGAAGGCCGCTTCGAGACGGGTGTTCCGATGTCCGATCTAGACAGAATCACACTCACGATGAATGCCAGCCTTCGGGGGTCACACTCAGCTCAACGCAACTCAAGGCAAGTGGCTTCAGTGGGAATGCAAACACCACATAAACTGGTTAGCGCTTCAAGCCATCTACCTCGCTGTGAAGAGACTGGCACCAGACCAAGCCCGAACTTGCCTACACAGAAAACGTGGCGAAGGCGTACATGAGCTACCAAGGGGGCTTCGGCTCAGAAGCTCTACATCTCCAGATGTCCCTTCTGATTACCTGGACACAGCGCACCCTATCCTCCCTAACCACAATTTACATCAGGGGAGTGATGAAAGTGCAGGCCTGGCTCAGGTATCAGACGATCGAACCAGGGGAGTGGACCCTCATCAACTGGAACACCTTGTTGCCTACTCAGATCTTCGGCCACCCGGTGATGACCTATTTTCCTCAGCAGAAAACACAAATACCGCACTCTTCGTCTCCAGGTCCCCAGATCACCAAGCAGTGACATTTGACACCTTGAACTCCCCTTGGCCCCAGGGCCTAACCTATGCCTTCCCCCTCCCTGCTCCCTCTGATAGGGAAGACGGTGGCAAAAATCAGGAGGGAAGGGGCAACCGGAATCATGGTGGTACCATTCTTGCCAAGATGACTAGTTTGCAGACCTACAACATCTCGGCTCTGCACCTCCTCTCCTCCTGCCAGAAGACACCGATCTCCTGTCCCAGGGCCGTCTCCTCTTCGACAATCCAGGACTACTGAAATTAACAGCCTGGAAATTGAACGATGGGCCCTGAGGAAACTGGACTACTCAAACCAGGTCATGGACACCATGTTACAATCCAGATGGCCTGTCACGAAACGCATCTATCAAGGAACCTGGGCTACCTTCACTAAATAGTGCGGTGATAAGAAGGTCAGGCCAACCAAAGCCCCCATGAAATCTATCCCTCTCAGTTCCTTCAGGAGGGGCTGGAAAAAGGGTTAAAGCTGAACACTCTAGTATAGATTAGATACAGATCTATATTATATACATATAAATTAGATTAGAATAGTTATATAGATAATTGATTAGATAATAGTTTTCCTTTTCCCTTCCCCTGTCTCCCTTAGAGTTAGATAGATATTAGTTGTGCACATATTAGCCGCCTCAATAGCATACTTAGCACAGTACAGGGAGGGAGCCTAGCTAGACACCCTCACATCCGTTCTCATGGCAGTGAGAGTTCTCTTCCCCTCCTGTAGCTCACCGTTTCCCATCATGGAATCTAAACCTCATGTTGCGAGCCCTAACCCAGGTACCTTTCGAACCTCTCAGAGAGGCCTCTCGCTACTACCTTTCCCTAAAAATGGCATTCCTGATTAGGGCTGTAGCGGAATATCGCAGCGGTAGCTATTTCCGGCGGAAACAGTGTTTCCGCAATTAGTGGAACGGCATGGCAGAGGCTTTCATTCCGCGGTTTCATTCCGCGGTTCCGCGGTTTCGCTTTTTTAATTCTGCAACTTAGTGGAATCGTGGAAACATGACATTTTCGCTATTTCCGCAATTCCGCCAGCGCAAAAAAATAGCGGAATAGCGGATTTCCGCAATTTTCCCGCAATTTTTCCGCGATTTGCAGAATTCCGGCGGAATTAGCGGAATATCCGCAGAAAAGTCGCGGTGTGGCGCGGGCAGTTCCGAAATGGCGGAACGGAATCGCGGCGCGGTAAAAGCTGCTGCCGCATCAGCCCTATTCCTGATAGGGATCCCGTCTGCACAGAGGGTGTCCTAACTGAGCGCCCTCTCCATGGACTCATCCTTCTGTTCCATCAAGGAATCCTCAGTCACCCTCCGACTAGACCTGGCTTTCTGCCCCAAGGTAGATATCTGGTTCCATCGTGAGGGGGAAATGGCTCTCCCTTCCTTCTGTCCCAACCCATCCCACCCCCCCAGAAACAGGTCTGGTATAAGCTCGATGTTAGGAGGTCCCTCTGTGTTTGCCTTGATAGGACGGCTCCCTTCTGTAAATCCTCAGCCCTTTTCATGGCATACAACCCCCAGCGCCAAGGCCTCCGGGCCTCCAAGACACTAATTACACGTTAAATATCTCTGTGTATCATTGAAGCCTACAAATCGGAAAACAAACCTCCACCCCTAAAAGTGTTTGCCCACTCCTTAAGAGGGGCAGCCACCTCTCAGGCCTTCAGAAATGCTGCCTCTTATTCTGAGATTTGCCGTGCAGCCACATGGTCGTCGGTGCATACTTTCACCTGATGCTATAAAATTCCCCTGCACGTCTCAGCGGACGCAGCCTTCAGCAGAAGGGTGATCCAGGTGGTCCTGAACTGACCTCTGGGCCTACTCTGCTCAGACTGTCTCTCTCTCCCCGCCTTCGTATTCTGGCCTGATGGGACACTGCTCTGGATCATCCCCACTGTCTTCAACTGGCCATCCAGGAGGACCCCTTGGGGGAAAAGGAAAATTGGTTCTTACCTGGTGAATTTTCCTTCTATGGGAGATTCTCTAATTTTCCTTTTTAATGCAAGTTATAGTTATAGGTAATGCTTTTAACCAGTACTTCTCAATCCATTGGTCACGACCTAAAAACAGGTTGCCAGAATGTGTCAGGGCTGTAAACAGAATGCCACTAGCACTTCATTCTGCACACTGGTGGTAGTAGCAGGGGATGGTTTCCAGAAAATAAGTGCCATTCTGGGTCGGACCAGCAGTCCATCTAGCCCAGCATCCTGTCTCCGACAGGAACCAGCTCTGATAGCTCAAGAGAAGTTCATGTATTGGTCATGGAGGTGTGATCCATCTCCTGCTAATTGCTCCCAACTACCAGTAGCCAGGGGTTTAAACCCCAACTAGTAGGCATTTTATGCTCTATCCTCTAAGCGGTCAGAGAGGTAGGAGGAGAACCAGTTGAGGACACAGCCACAGAAGCCAAGGGTGTGAAGTGAATCCAGCAAGAGGTGAGTGGAATTCAGTCCATCCCTTCCATCATCCTTGTTGCCCTTCTCTGACCCTTTCCCACTTCTATTATAACTTTCTTGAGAGGGGGCAACAAGAACTGTGCACAATATTCAAGGAGGGATCATATCAAAGACTCCTACAGTAGCATTATGATACTTTCCCTTTTATTCTCTATTACTTTCACAATAATGCCTAGCATTCAGTTTGCATTTTTGATGGCTGCAACACACTGAGCTGATGTCTTCAAGGAACTATCAGCAATGACTCCCAAGATCCTTCTCCTGAGTAGTTACACCAGATTAAAAGTGCATGTACATAAGATGACCCGTGAACACAAAGCAGATAGAGTTCTACTTAGCCATTCTTAATTATTATGGACTGAAGTGTCTGCTGTCATGCCTTGTGTGTTAATGCTTTAGCTTAGCTTCCTGCACTTTTCTGTATGTCCGACAGCTTTGTGCTTTAGCTGCAGAGTGCATTGCTGCTAGCTGTACCTCAGTGCTGTCTGTCTGCTCTTCCACCTTGGGCAAAAAGATCACCACTAGAGCTGAAACGTACCCAGAGGTAATACCCGCATTTTCAAGTACTGTTGTGAGGACCCAAATTGGTATGTGAATACTGTTTGAATACCCGAAAAAACAAAATACGGCAACCAGTTACCAAAATACCGACTACCAGTATACTGAAAAATCCTGAAAATCCCAGGACAAATCTGGGACAATTTGTCCTGGATTTTTTGGTATTCTGTTTGTTGATATTTCGGTAATCAGTTGGTGTTTTGGGTACCCAATGAAAAAACTGTTTGAAAAACGCAAAATACCCAAGATACTTGATTCAATTTGGGTACCAGAAATTTGATGGGTATACCTGTTTCATAGGTACTCATTTCAGCTCTAATCGCCACCTTCCTCCCTGTTTTTCTGACCAGTGTACAAGCCTGTGTTGTACTGCAAGCTTCTATCCAGACCATAAATAAATGTTTACTTCCTTTTGGGGTTTGTGAATGTATTGCTTTAAACTATATTTTGCAGCTCAAACTTACATTGCCATAAATATTGATGGTGGTTACTGTGCCTTCAGTTTTCCTCCATTTCAGTACACCTAAAGCATGTACCATTACTGTAAAGCAATTCCCACCTGTTATGTATCTCCTGAAGTTCTGCTGTATTGATCATAATTCTCTAACCTATTGCTATTTCAAAATACTATACAAACATAGAGACAAAGCCAACACACGTCTGTTCTGTTGGTTTTTACCAGCTAATATTGCTCAGAACAGTTGAAATAGACTGTTTTGTATTTTGTGAATTTTAGATTACTTCTGGTCATTTCCACAGTCTTCCTGTACTAGCCGTTTGCATGGATTTTCCACATAAATGTATTTTAAAAATTAGAACATGATAAAACTGCAAAAACATACAGGAATACTTCCGTGTGCAGGTGTTGTGCTCTGTTCTCTTTTTTACTAATTAGATTGGAAGTCAGCTTCTCTTTTCCTGCCCCTCGCTAAAACGGAAAGTTTACAGCAATGCAAACCTTGAAGATTGAGTAGAAGTGCTACTCCAACTTACTGTGCTACAGAAGAAATAGTGGAACTCTTTCACCGTAGACTTCTAAATAAATAAGCTGCTGCTGGGTTTAATAGTGTGTTGATTTTACTAGCTTTTGCCTAAGTATTAAACAAATTAATATTTCTAAATTTTTTAAATAGTTAACTTGCCATTACAGGAGGCTGAAGAGCAAGAGAAAAAATTTGCCACAGAGCTGAAATTACTGGAGAAGCATAAATGCTCGCTAGAAAGTGGAGTTAATGAAGGCCTTAGCGAAGCAATGAGAGAGCGGGAGGATGTTCAGCGACAGTAAGTTGAACAAAATGTAGAATTTGCTTTGAGATCTTGTGTATAGCATTTTAGATTTTTAGCATCCTAGAACATTAGATTTGTATGTTTCCTAAAAAACGACTGAAGAATAGGTACACTTAGCTTATTTTGCACAAAACAGGAATTTATTTGAAATTCTGTGCTGGTGATCAAACTAGAAAATCACAGTTGTCCCTTCTAACCTTAAAATCTATGCAGCTAACAGCTAGGCTATTTAACCACTCTGCAAATCACTTCAACACTTGTCCCTTGTAGAATTTTACATAATTGCATGCTTTATTTTAGATAGGTTTTCTCCTGAGCTCCATGGACATGACTTCAAAACTCGGGGGAGGAGATCCACACCTAGACCACTAGATGTCAAAGGAAGACCAATCTTGTGCTGGAGCATGCTCGGGGGAACACTTCCTTGAGTCTCCAGTTAGTTCTTCTGCCTCCTACCGTGAGAAGCGGAGCTCAGCAGCTCTGACACAGTTATTTTTGTGAGTGCTCAGATGAAGAGGACCAGTTCAGACATACTCAGGCTCCAGGTAGAGCCATTGGAGGATAGAGTGTGAATTTCCACCCCACCCTCCCTTCCAGCTGGCATGGGGAAGGGGAAGAGGGTGTGACAGGGCCTCTGTGGACACCCCATGCACTTTCTGGTGCCACTGCCAGTACCCGGACCAAAAAGAACCTCCAGCATTGCAGAACCCACTCCCCCCAGCGGACTGGCAATTTCTGCCCAGAGCCTCCCGCTGCATGAGGGCCAACTAAACATAAGCCCCCCTCACTTATCCCCGCCAGAGACCTTACAGATACTAGGACAAATTCTAGCATCCCTAGCCAAACTGACTGCCGGCCAGCCTCCCCGTAGAGGCCTGCCAAAACAGAGGCCTAAGAAAACGCCTCAGGGCCCAGTTCCCACCAAAAAGCTTCCCTTCAAGGGAAAACGAAAACCGGTGAGAAAAGGGAAACACCCACCTGGGACTCTGAGGCTCTGGCTCGAGAATTTCCTCTCAGGATCTAGACATCTCTCCTTCCTCATCGGAAGAACAGAAGATAGATCTCTTCAGAGGAGGAAGCCCACACCTCCCCACTGGCCCAAAGAAAGAGAGAGCACCCAATTGTCCACCCTGAAGGAGAAAAACAGGATAGGAGGTGCAGGGCATGAAAGTTTCAGAGGAAGGGGGCGGGGGGACAGCCAGCCTCTCCTTGGGCCTCAGATAGGTATTCCTCTCCTGAGGAAAGTGAATACTTGCATATTGCCCTGGAGGCAGAAATCAGCAGAGTCAGGGAAAGATTTTCCATTGAAAGCTATGGACAGCTTATATAAGCAATTTCATAAGGCTGTCTGCATTAAGGAAAACCCAGAAAGGATTGCTCCACTGAGTCCTCAACCAAATCCTTACCCATAATTCTGGGGAATACTTACCCAAAATCCCGGGGAAAGGAAAGGGCTTCTAGATAAAAATTTCAAAAAGGTGATCAGGAATGAATGGTGTAATCCAGCAAAACATACTTGCCTGACCAAGGCCCAAGATACATCCTATTCGTTCTCGGCCCAAAAGAAAGCACTGTATGAAAAACCAAAAGTGGATGTGGCATCAGCATCCTTGGCAAGGAAGTCCGTATTTCCTGCTAAGGGAAATCTTTTCCCATCTGACCCCACAGATAGGGTATAGAATCTGCCCTCAGAGAAACTTCAAGGTGAGCTTGGCAATCCTCTGAATGGCCTTCATCTCCGCCTATGCTTCCCGGGCGATGGTCAAATTGTTTGGGCAGTGTAGGGACCCAGAGGCTCCCCCAAGAAAGTCAGGGTGTTGGCTTCTTGCATTAAGTTGGCTGTGACTTGTTAGATGCTTCCTCAGACATGATCTCTTGGGAGTCCCGAGCCATGACTTCCAACATAGGGGCCAGAAGGAGGCTCTAGTTGCGTTCTTGGAAGGGGGATGCCTTAGCCAAGAACCTCCGGCTTCTGGGAAGTACCAGAGCAAGAAATTATTTAGAGTTTTTCTTGACAAAGTCTTTGCTGTTGCTGCCAAAAAATCGAAAAAGAAAACCCTCCATCATGTCTCTGACTTCCACAAAAAGATTTTTGTTTCTTTCCCAAGACTCCATACAGGTCCTCGAACTATTGTTACAGTTGTTATTTATTTTATTTATTTATTTATTTATATGCTGCCCTCTCATGCTATAAGCATCTCGGGATGACTAACAACATTTTAAAATACATAACTAAGATACAATTAAAACAACATCAAATCCCCAGATTAAAATAATCCATACCCTAACCAAACCCACCTGCCCCATCTCCCTTAGTAAAGGCCCGTCGGAACAGCCAGGTCTTACACTGTCTACAGAAAGAGGGGAGGTTGGTGGCCAAGTGGACCTCCAACAGGAGTGAGTTCCACAGCCAGGGAACAGCCACAGAAAATGCCCTCCTCATGGTCGACACTCGGGAAACTGGGGGGACCTCAAGGAGGACGCCCCCCGGCTGACGGCAGGGGCTGATCCAGAACCTGGAGGGTGAGGCAGTCCTGCAGGTAGGTGGGGCTCAGATCATTTAGGGCTTTAAAGGTCACCACCAACACCTTGGTGGTGACCTGGGCCCAGAAGACCATCGGCAGCCAACGCAGAGAGCGAAGCACCGGTGTAATGTGTTCACGTCAGACCATCCCCTTAAGGAGACTGGCCGTCGCATTCTGCACCAGCTGCAGTCTCTGAGCGAGCACCAAGGGTAGCCCAACGTAGAGTGCGTTACAGTAGTCCAGTCTCAAGGTAATAAAAGCATAGATGATTGTGGCCAGATCAGAGTCCGAGACATACAGCCTAAGCCGATGTACCAGATGTAACTGGTGGAATGCCCCCTTCACCACAGCCGCCACCTGGACATCTAGGCGGATCCAGGAGCACCCCCAGACTACGGACCTGAGATACCAGGAGAGGACAGACCCCATCAGTGATGGGGGCCATCACTCCCCCGGCTTTCCCCACAACCATCATCTCCGTCTTGTCAGGATTTAACTTCAGGCGGCTCGTCCTCATCCAATACCCCACAGCTGACGGACACTGGGTAAGCACCGAGACTGCCGGACCTGGGTCAGATGAAAATGGGAGAGAGAGCTAAATGTCATCAGCATATTGATGACACCTTACGCCAAACTCCCTGACAACCTCCCCCAAAGGCTGCATGTACACATTGAACGAGAGAGGGGATAAGATGGAACCCTGTGGGGTCCCACATGAGGCCCCGGGGATAAAAAATCACCCAGCACCACACGTTGGGTTCTCCCAGCCAGGAAAGAGCGGAACCATTCAAGAACAGTCCTGCTAATCCCTGCCTGGTCCCGCAGCCGAGTCATCAACAACTCATGATCAATGGTATCAAATGCAGCCAAGAGATCTAACAGAATCAACAGGGTCAAACGACCCTGGTCCAACTCACGGGAGAGGTCATCGACCAAGACCATAAGCGCAGCCTCTGTGCCATAAACCAGACGAAAGCCAGACTGCGAGGGATCAAGAAAATTGATCCGGTCCAGATGCTCCTGAAGCTGTCGAGCAGGCGCTTCTGGAGAGTGCCTCCTGGGCTGTTCGGAAGGAGGGTGAGACTGGGACGAGCTGGAGTCTCGCCACCCCCACTGGGACTGACCTCTCCAGCCCTGTGAGTGACATTTGCCTCCCCTCTTGCTTGGAACTGTGGGAGGGCAGGGCTACACATCTGAAGCAGAGAGCAAGAGCTGGGAGGAGAAGCCGGGGGCTTTAAAAGGCCCCAGGATCCCGCTGTAGCCTGCGCACCGAAGGCCAGGAGCCAAAGGCATGGCCCTTGCGGGGCTTTCGGGATTTGAGGGGAATTGGGGTTAGTTGCAATGTAATTGGAGTGGTGGGCGCTGTAGTCAGCAGATTTAAGTAGAAGTGGGAGGTTTTTAGGGGTGTCACCCGGTGTGAGGGGGAAATGGGTGGTTAGGAGGGAGGGGAGTATTGGAGGGAAGGGGATGGTCCAGGAGGGAGTGGATGGGGGGGGTTATCCCCCTCTGGCAGAGGAAGATAGTGGGGGAGGAGGGTTGTGGGAGTGGACCCGGGTGGTGGTGGTCTGCAGCCATAGAGGTCGTGTTGGACCGGGGAAACTATGGTCCTTCTGGGAGGTGAGTTAGATCTGCGAGATGGGACAGATGTTTTGGGCCTGTCCCATTCAACAGCCCCCAGGCAGACGGTGAGGTGATTGGGAATCAGAGGGGCCCTGGCCTCGGTTTAATGCTGGTAAATGCGAGGTCGATGGCCAATAAGTCAACCACGGTCCAGGAGATGATCCTGGACAGGTGGCCAACCTCGCATGTATTACGGAGACCTGGCTGGACACAGAGTTGGCGCCTATACTGGCCAACCTTGTTCCAGTTGGGTTCAATATCAGGGACAGGGGTGGCGGTGTAGCCATTATTTTTAAGGATGCCTTGTCTGTGAGATTTCCTGTGCAATCTATCATGGGTATAGAGGGTCTCCATCTGGTGTTGGATTTGGCTGTAGACAGAGTGGGGGTACTGCTGATATACCGGGCACCCACCTATACAGCAGCTTTCCTGCTCACACTGACCGAGCTGGTGTTGGAGGTGGTCTTGTAGTCCCCCAGGGCGATAGTCCTGGGGGACTTCAATATCCATGCCGACGCCAGTCTTGGAGCAGGAGAGCATGAGTTCATGGCAACCATGGGCCTGTCTCAGAGAGTGGTGGGCCCCACACATGTTGGAGGACATACCCTGGACATGATATTTTGCACCAGCCTTGAGGCAGGGATCCATTAGTGGGGGAGGTGTCAACAGTACCCTTCTGGACAGATCATTTTCTCCTCCAGGCCGGTATCCTGGCGCATGTTGACCCCCGGGAGGGTGCGGAACCAATTAAGTTGGTTTGCCCCAAAGGCTCATGGAGCCAAAAGGGTTCCAGACCGCTCTAGAGGATGTTTCCTCTGATCTCGATGGCTGCTCACTCTGTGACCTCGTGACCATGGAATTCTGTGTTTGTGGAGGCCATCGACCGTGTGGCCTCCAGGCGTCCGCTCCTGAATCGCCAACAATGCAGGTCCCCGTGGTATACGGAGGAGCTTCAGTGGATGAAGCGGGAAGGGCGACGGTTAGAGCGACAGTGGCGTCACTCGTTTACTGAAGTTGACCGATTGCAACATAGTCTGGTTACATACTATGCCGTTGTGGTGTGGACCGCAAAGAAGGGTTTTTTTTGCTGCCCTCATTATGTCCGCTAAGTCCCACCCGGTGGAGCTTTTCCAGGTGGTGAGGGGGCTGGTCAGTCCAGCCTCCCTGTGCCTGGATTTAGAGTCGTCAGATGCCCGTTGTGATTTGTTTGTGGACTTTTTTGCAGATAAAATCACTCAAAACCACCACAGTTTTGACGTAACCTTTTTAGCAGTAGGTGAGCCAGAGGCAGTAAAAGCTCCTTCTTGTCCTGTTTTGTGGGATGAATTTCAGGATGTGTCGCCCTCGGATGAGGGGGATGCTCTTGGGACTGTCCAAGCCACTTATTGTGAATTAGATCCATGCCCGACCTGGCTGGTTAAGGCTAGCCGGGAGACACTAGGGCTGTTGCTGGCCAGGATAGTCAACGCCTCCCTTGGGGAGGGCAGGGTGCCAGACCATCTCAAGGAGGCTGTGGTGCGGCCCCTGCTCAGTAAACCATCATTGGGCATTGGCATCCTGGCCAGCTATCGACTGGTCTCTAACCTTCCCTTTTTAGGGAAGGTTATTGAACGGGTGGTTGTTCGACAGCTTCAGGGGCATCTGGACGGATCCAAAGTGGACCAACAAGGATAATGGTCCTCCCAAGAACAATCAAGTTCAAGTTTTTTCTGAGTTCAAGTTTGGTTTATTTGTTTAGCCGATGGCCATTACAAAAAGTTACAGGAATAATAATTATATACTATAATATAATATAAAATATACCAACATATACATAACATAGACTATACATAACAAACTATTCACTCCCTCAACCTTCCCAATATCCCACTAGGTCATTTACCACATGCTCCTCTTAGGTCCAGCCCGTCAAGCAACTAGTATTCAGACCCATGTCTTACATCCCTTCATTTATTCATATAACAATCTTTAAAATCAGTTCTCATCGCCTTGCCCTTCCCGGGGCTTATGGCGGCACACTTGACCCCTGCAGAGCCATCTCACTGACCCATCTTATCGGTAAGATACAGAAAATAGAAAACATCTCCTTAGGAACCCGACGCCTTCCCCTTCCCGGGGCTTATGGCGGCACACTTGACCCCTGAATTACACTTCTCACTTTTACCCTCTCATTCCCATATGAGAGGAAAACCAGGCCCACTTTATACTTTATGGGGAGAGCTAAGAGTCTGTTTGTTTGTCCTTCATTTAAACAAAAAGGGGCCCTTCCTGGGGGCTATCAGGCACCCCCTCCCCCCTACAATTACAATTCTCCCGAGTCACTATATCTATCCTTCTGGCCCTAATTAGAACCGGCCCTTACTAACTTCATTTTCTGGCAGTATACCCGCCTCAAAAGTTTTGCCACATTCCTAGAGATCCTAATGTCCTTATCGCATAGGAGAGCTGATACTGTAATGTGATCAATAATACATATTAACGGTGTTATATACAACTCTCTCTCTCGCCCTGATACCTCGGACAATCCAGTAAAATGTGTCTTATCGATTCTATGTTGCCCATGCTACAATGGTGACAAAGTCTCTCCCCCCATGGGGTTCCTAACAATCTACCCTCCAAGACTGCAGACGGGAAACTATTTATTCTGGCCAGGGTAAAGGGTACTCTAATATCCCACATACTCAGATCGGCCAGATATTTTGGGCCCTTTGGCGGAATTAACCAATCTCTATACTGAATTGCCACCCTTTGCGTCATGAGCAAGTCATGCTCCCTTTGAAGATCCTGGTCCCAGATTCTAGTCTTCACCTCCATCCACACCCTTCCAAAGGGAAGCCTCATTAGGTAAGTTGAATCCAGTTCCAGCAACCTAAGTTCCTGCTGTATCCAAAGATACCACTTACCCCTAGCATGTGGAGCTATATGGCTAGCTATTGATCCAGCTGGGGTCAAAGTTAAGCTCAGCCAATATTTTAATATTGCTGCCTTGGCCTAGGAAGCCATACATTTCACACCCACCTCAGCCCTTAATAAGACCGCTGGCGTAGCCCTTGGCACCTGAAGAATTGTTCGCAACACTATATTCTGTTCTTTTTCTAACTGAAGTATCTTCCCAACTCCCCAGACTTGCACCCCATATAGCAGCTGTGACACCATTTTTGCTTGTAAGAGGCGCATGGCAGGTTTGAACAATCTCCCCCCCCCTTTGGACCAATAGTAGTTAACAATACCTTGCCCAGTAGCCTTAAGTTGCTTAATAGCAACTCTGAAATGTACCTCCCAACTTGGATATTTGGCAAAGGTAACTCCAAGATATTTATACTGGGGTACCTGCTCTATCCCAACCCCATCCAAAGACTACCTGTGCACTTTTCGCTTTTTACTAACCACCAAGACCTTGGTTTTCAAATAATTAATCCTCAAATGTTCACTCCTACAAAAGTGACCAAAAGCAGTCATCAGTCTCCTGAGACCTATTGGGGAAGCAGCCACTAACACAGTATCATCTGCGTATAGGAGAAACAATATTACCTGATCCCCTATCTTGACTGGATGGAACTTAGGATCTCTAATAAACTCCCCCAAAACATTTAAATAGATTATGAAAAGTATGGGGGCCAGGAGGCATCCTTGCCTCACCCCCCACTCCATCCTCACTGGCCCTGAAAGATTCCCGGCCACATCTGTTCTAACCCTCAATGTATTATTCGTATGTAAGGCCCAGACTAACAACAACAGCCTAAAGTCTATTCCATATTTAATTAATTTCAGCCACAGCTTTCCCTGACACACTGAATCAAAGGCCATTTTAAGGTCAATAAAGCACATATACAAACTCCCCTTAGGACATGAAACCACATATTTGTTAATCAGTTGGTCTACCACAAAAATGTGATCTATTGTGGACATGCCTTTCCGAAACCCGGCCTGTTCTCTATCTATCAGGTTATTTTGTTCCACCCAATAGTTCAATCGCCTTAACAAATACCTAGAATATAATTTTCCTATAACACTCAATAGGCTTATGGGTTGGAATTTAGCCGGGTCATCTACTGGACCTTTCTTATGGATTGGAATAATAACACTTTCCACTCATCTCTTGGGCACTTTACCTGTATCATTTATAGAAGTGACTCCACCATTCCACATTCCCTAACAACTACTCCGCAGGAACCAGATCAAAGAACAATCGGGACAGGACATCCCAACAAGTCCGATTCCTGACTGCCCCGAGGTAGCACCCCTGTCCCACCCACCGATGGGGGAAGGCTGCAGGTTTTCAGAGACAGGTGGGTAGAAGCATGTTCTGACATGGGTATTAACCTTGGGTAATGATGTCTATCTCATAGAACTAAAGAGACAACCATTCAGTTTGTTCATTCCTGCTCCATCATCAAAGAAACCAGGAAAGCAAAGAGCTATGCTCACACAGATCGTTCACCGACACACATCGTAGGCGCAATAGAACCAGTCCTGCCCAGGGAGCAGAGTTGGGGACTCTACTCTCTCCTGTTTCTGGTGTCAAAAAAATCAGAGTGGCGGGCAGTTCTGTCCTTAAAAGAGACTGAACAGCTCAGTCAAATTTTAAAAGTTCAAGATGGAGATGGTCCGTTCAGTTTGTGCAACTATTTCTCCAGGAAACTGGGTAGCCTGTTTAGACTTGAAAGAGGCCTTTCTACACATCCCAGTCCACCAGAAGCACAGGTGCTTCCTCAGGTTCCAGTACAAAGGAGCACATTGGTAATACAAGGCACTCCCCTTCGGCCTTTCAGTATCTCCGAGGACGTGTACAAATGTCCTAGTCATCCTGATAGTCAACCTGCAATTGGAGAGAATCCAAGTTCATCCCTATTTGGACAATTTCTTAATCAGGGCATTGTCCAGGGAGAAGACTCAAGCGATCATTTAGAGAACAGTACAGTACCTGGAGTTACATGGCTTTGTGGTAAATCACCCAAAGCGCGCTCTGATACCAACCCAGTCGCTGGAGCACCTGGGAGTGAGGATCAATGCCTCTTGGGGCAGACTGTTTATCCTGACAGAGAGACAGACAAAAAGATCAGGAACCTGATCATGCAGATTCAGGCACGGTCTTTCTCACCACTGAAACTACTAGTAAGTCTCCAGGGTCTCATGGTCTCTTGTTTCCACCTTCTACAGTGGGTGAGAACGCATTCAAGAATACTCCAGAAATTCCTTGGACCATTACAGGAGGAAATCGCATGAGGCCTCAACCCGAGGATACGAATTCCTCAGAGAGTCAAGGAGTCCTTGGATTGGTGGTTGACAGACTCCCGCTACTGAGCAGGGATGCCATTAACAGAACCCATTAAAGTGGTGATAACCACAGATGCAAATCTCTCTGGCTAGGGGGCTCATTTGGAGAAGAACTATGTACAGGGGACATGGTCCAGAGAAGACTCAAAAAGAAGCATAAATTGATTGAAACAGAGAGCCATCCACCTAGCCCTTTATCGCGTCAAGCCCAAGGTAAGAAATGAGATATCCTTGTGTACACAGACAGTATCTCAGCCAAGGCGTATGTAAACAACCAGGGCGGTTTAATCTCCCCTTCACTTCACCAGGAGGGGATGAAAATCTTACTTTGGGCTAAGTCCAATCTCCAAGTCCCTACAGGCCCTTTGCATCAGGGGTGTAGAAAACATCGAAGTAGACTGGTTAAGCAGAAAACAGTCAGATCCAGGGGAATGGTCCCTGAGCCTGGAGGCATTCAGGCTAATAACACAGACCTTCCAGATTCTGAGCATTGACCTCTTCATGTCGGCAAACAACACAAAGGTACCTAGGTTCTTCACAAGGAACACGTATCCCAGCGTGGAGGGGATTGACACATTGAATCGAGAATAGCCGGTGGGCCGCCTCCTATGCTTTTCTGCCCTTTCCCCTGCTGGGAAAGATGATATCCAAAATCAAGAACTCAAGACACAGGGTGATCCTGGTAGCCCTGGTGTGGCCAATAAGGCCTTGGGGCTCGGACCTGGGGAAATTGAGTGTGGCTCTTCCCCTAAAACTGCACTCATCTCTGGATCTTTTGTTTCAATGCCCTCTCACCTACAGCAACCCATAATACCTGCAAATGACAATGTGGCTATTGAGAGGAGACCTCTCTGAACTTAGATTATTCAGAGCAAGTCTTGGACACCCTTTTGGCAACCAGGAGAGATTTCACCAAAATAATCTACCAGGCCACCTGGAGATTGTTTTTGAGTTGGTGTACAGAACATAACACAGATCCCTGCTCGGCCAATGTTAAAGTCACCTTACAATTTTTGCAGAAGGATCTGAAACTTAGCACTCTTTCTAGGCAGGCAGCAGCCATAGACAGTGTGTTAGGGGCATCATCAGGTTCTAAATTGGGTTTCCACCTGCATATTAAGAGTTTTCTAGAAGGGACAAAATTGATTTCTCCACCTGTAGCGCACAAGTTCCCTACGTGGAACCTAAATGTGGTACTAAAGGCACTCCTTCACCCCACCCTTCAAACCTCTGGAGGACGTTTCACTTTATTTCCTAACAAAGTGTGCTTCCTTATGGCAATTACCTCAGCTCGTAGAGTCTCTGAACTAGGAGCTCTTTCCATTGACCCAGCTCTCTCTCTCTATAAAAAGGAGTTCACACTGAGATTAGATCAGGCCTTCATTCCAAAGGTGAACACTTTTTTCCATAGGGCCCAGGAAATCTGTCTATTTTCCTTTTGCCCTAGGCCATCACATCCCAAGGAGGTGCTATGGCATAACCTAGACTTGAGAAGAGCCCTTAAGAGATACCTGAGAAGGACTGAGGGTTTTAGAAAATCCTCTGTACCATTCATTAATTAGTCCCAGTCAAAAAGGAAAAAAAGCTTTAAAAAGAGTCATAGCCAGGTGGGTTACAGCATGTATTTCGGAGGCCTACAAAGCCTTTTGCCCCACAGAGTATTAAAGCTCACTCCCTTTGGGGACCGTCTGCCTCTTGGGCATTTAGATCTCACGCTCCTTATGAGGAAGTGTGCTGGGCAGTGACGTGGACCTCCCGGCACATGTTCACAAGACATTACAAAATTCATACTCTTGAGTCTGACGAGGCCGCTTTTGGCTGCTGGGTACTTCACAGCATTTTTGTTTTTTAAATCCTAGGGCTATCCATCTCCTTTATCCCTCCCTTTGATGATTCTGGGTTACTGCTCTGTTACTTCCCCAGAGTTTTGAAGTTGTGTCCAGGGAGCTCGGGAGAAAAGGAAAATTGGAGCTCTTACCTGGGAATTTTCCTTCTATGAGCTCCACTGGACATAAGTTCAACCCACCCTGGTGAGGAGATGATTTGTTTAAAAGGGTAAAAGTAGAGCAGTTTTCTTTTCCCCTAGGTTGGTGTAACTTCCACTTTTGTTTGGTTGAGTGTGTTCGTTTTCAGACCTTCTGAATTGCCTACGTTTTTTAAAATGTTAACTTTGGAATTAGTCTTGTTGCAGGATTATGGCTATTATTCTGGGGAATAATAGCTTCAGCACAAGATTGGTCATCTTCTGCCATCTAGCGGCCAAGGTGGAAATCTCTCCTCCTCCCCCCCCCCCCCCCCCCCCCCCCCAAGTTTTGAAGTGTGTCCAGTAGAGCTCATAGAAGGAAAATTCTCAGGAAAGCACTTCAATTTTCCTTTTTGGCACTCACTTTGCTTTATCATGTCTCTGGCTGGATTACTGATCTATTTTGAGTTTAGTCAAGACATACTGGAATACAATATTTAACCTATAAAACCTATTATATTTTTGAGATACTTTAGTTATAATTGCCTCATTTATGCCCCTTGTGCTTTATTTTAATGGAAGAGCATAATTTATATGGGAATTATTCAGCTTACAGTAAATTGAACTGTCCCTTGGGCATTACAAAGTAATTCCAGTATGTTCAAAGATTCATTGAGCACATTGGAACGACTTTGCAATTATTGTGCAAACCCTTATTCTTGTGTTAGAGTAACTTTTTTTTTAATTCATTTAGCTATCAGGTGGTTACACAGACAGCAGCAGAAGACAGCAGAAAAGTGGGCGATAATCTGCACCGTCTCGTGGAAGTGATAGCTACTCATGTAGGCTCAGTAGAGGTACGGCGAACTTGTCGGTGACTTCATTAAAATGGTCTTCCTGCACTTGGGTGTTCAAGTGGAACAACATCTTTTAAATATTTACATGTCAGTTTTTAGAAAAGAATAGCATTTACACTATGGCTACATAGAGCCTGAAACTTTCAGTGATAAAGCTGGTGTCTAATTTATCAATCAACAGGAAGACTGGCATCTTATATTCAGGTTTTCCCTACCACTGCCCTTCCAGTGCTCCCTAGAGCCTTCCTTTCTGTGTCACCACAAATACTGTGCATTTCATGGGATGGTACTATACTATTTAAGGTTCTCCCAATCAGTATTGGACCCAAAGGCACTTTTTAGTAAATCCATTTTTTACTACTTTTAAAATTGTACTTGTTTTCTCGGTGAAACATCTTTGATATCTGCTAAATGGATGAGAACTATGTTCATATCACTCTACATGCTACATTTGATTTAGGATTCAACTACATGCTACATTTGATTTAAGATTCTAGGGATCCTGTTGTATCTCTGGTCCTACCTCAGGAACCACTAGTGCCAGCCTCTGTAAGGTTGATGAGTACATGGAGCTCGACAATAGCAGGCTGGTAGAACATCCTGTTGCATAGCAGCTCAGGAAACTTAGAAACTGACCTTGTTCCTGAAAGTACTCATACCTCCCAACTACTCAAGCTATAAAACGCTATTTGTCTTTAAAACTCCCAATTTTTCTTCATATGCAGTTAACTTCTGAATTTTTAACCAGAAGCTGCAACAACTAGGGACAGTAGTTTGACCAATTACTGTAATTCTTTCCTAGAAATACTTGGAGGAGCAGAATGCAAAGATCGATAGAGATTTTGAAGAAATCCTGTCTGAAGATCTACTGGTGAACTTGAGAGAAATTGTCGAGAGTTACAAAAAGAAGGCTGATGCTTTGTGTCCTTCATATAAATAAAATGTTAGATACATGAAGCTCTGAAAGTATCAATCCTGTTGTAGCTTTGCTTAGTACTTTAGCTAATGTTTTTATTGCAGTTCTAAATATAGATCATGTATCCTCTTGTTTTTTAATATGTACATTTCTAAATAAAGACAGACCTAAGCTGATGTGGAGTTGAGTACCTATAAGACAAGCCTTTTGGTACAGATCTTAGTTCTAATATGGTGGCATGTTTAAATACTTATGTGGTCCCGTAAAAGGATCTAGTGGGATAAAGATAAATATTTTGGAAATTTATGGCAGGACAAAAGCCATGAAGGGATTTTCATTTCCTTTTGTTTGTTCTTGGGGGAGAACAAATGAGACATGGGAGGAGGGGGCTGCCGCAGGGAAGGCTATGGCAGCTGTCAATCCCTGGGCCTGTGTACAGTTCAGAAGAAATGTGTGGGTAAACCTGGGCATGGGCAGAGCACCATCTCACTGTTGCCATGCCAGGGGTAGGACAGAGGAACCAAACACACAGGCAGGCACCTAGCCCCTCACCTCTCCCAGCACCCCATCATGACACAGCTATGGTGACTGGGCAAAAGAAGCCACAACAGCCACCTCTTCCCACCCTGCTCAGTCAGATTGGTAGCCCATAGCAGAAAGTTCCAATAGAGTCCCAGTGGCTAGGGGGGCAGGGAACCCTTTCCCTCTGCATATATCTTGATACATGCCTCCTCTATAGCCCCTCACCAGCATAGGCTGTGCCACAATATAGAGGGGGTCAAAAACATCCCCACGTGACAGGGTGACCTGTGTCCAGACCTCGTACAGGGCACAAAGTTCATCTGCAGTCAGTTCCTCCTCCTACTAGGCAGCCCTTCCCGCCCCCACCCATGAACTCAAGCTCCAGCATCCAATCAAGGCACTTGTGCCAGCCCTGTGCCCACAACAGAGCAGTAGCAAATGAAAGTGGCAGGATCCAGCTGTGCTAAGGCACTGGGGAAACAGACGTTTTCTACAAAACTGCTCTTGTTCACATCCCACAGTCCTGTCACCTGCTGGGTGGGTCCGCCACAGCACCTAGAAGCCCAGCTCGGCTGTACAGTGCTTGTGCTCCATCTCACACATAGTGCTGCAGGAGTTGTATACACCAGTTCACAACCCAATACCCAACCACCCTGGAGGATGGGGCAGACAGCAGCCCCTGCACATTTCCACACACACACTCCCCCCCAGCCACATGTCAGCTAGAGTCAAGGTGACAGACAATACACACAATCAACCTCACCATGCCCCATACGCCAGGTGTAAGCAGCTAGAACACGCCATGGTGGCCCAGGGACAAGTACACAGAATGAGCCCAAGATAGCAGAAAGGAGGCCAGGAGCAGTGCAGGTTTCTTTTACAAAAAACAACAACAAAAAACTAACATACACAAGGTAAGGAAATAACAGAATCTCTGCCAACCAAGTGGAAGCACAGCTCCCACAACACAACCTCCAGAGAGAGAGACCTTGCACATGTGAGAAAACCACATCTGGTCACTTAATTAGATGGGGGTTCATTCTGCTTCCCCTGCCCCTTTCTCATTTCCTTTGAAGATACACCATGATTCCATGGTGCCCATAAGCTGCAGATGAGCTGGGATAGTGCTAGCACCTGGCTGAGGACAGAAACAGTCTCAGCTGTGCAGGGACTGTCCCAGCCAATAGCTAGGCATGCAGTCAGTCACGTGATAGTAGATAGGTGCTTATACACAGTGTGTCACCACTTCAAAGGCTCTGGCACCATGGCTATCTGCTGGAGAAACATGGAGCGCAAGCACCTAACTGCCCTTCAACTCCATACAACAGCTGAGATGTGTCAGCGAGCGCTCCAGGCAGTGCAAGTCTGCTACTGGCGTGAGGACATCGCCAGCTGCCTCAGGATCCTCTGCAGGATTCAGGTCAGGGTCATGCGGCGCAGCATGGCCAAGTCCCAGAAACTAGTCCATATCTGTTGCCAAGAGGCCACACTGGTAGGAATGAAGGCGCTGCAAGGAAGTTGCAAGCAAGCTGTGGGTTACCTGTCCCAGCATATCTCAGCAGTGATTCTCACCCTTTGGCAAGCAATGCCCATTGGCTGTTTTGCCTGGCTTGTACCCAGGATCATGGAGTGGTGGGAGATGGTGCTGGACACATGGGGAGAGGCAGAGTAGGAGACCCGTTTCCACACGCACTCTTCCGGATCACAGATCTGTCCACGGATGGAGAGAGAGCAGAAGGCAATGAAGACCCCCATATGCGTGGAGCAGCACATTACCATTGTCATTTGGATGCTTGCCACACCAGACTCCCGCCATGCCGTAACCCAGCAGTTTGGTGGGGTAACATCCACCATGGGTTGCATCCTGCTGGATTTTGTGAGGCCATTGAGGCCCTGCTGCTCAACAGGGTGATCAAATTTATCAACCCCGAGGAGGTGATGGAAGGCATCTGGGTGGAGGAGGGTTCCCCAGTTGCATTGGGGCAATTAATGGGACCCCCATTGCCCTTATCTCCCCACCCCCCTAGCTGGGATGAGTACATCAACTGGAAGGGGCACCACTCTGCAGTCCTGCAAGCAGTAGTGAACCACTGTGGCTGGTTCATGGATGTGGTAACCAACTGCTCTAGCCAGAGCCATGACAACCAGATCCTGTAGCAGTTCCCCTTCTTTGACTGGATATTTATGAGATACTTTGGGCCTATCAGCACCATAGAGGGGGTGCTTCTGAAGCCCGTCATCCTGGATGATCCGGCCTACCCCCTGATGCCATGGCTCATAAAGGTCTACCCCATGGCCCGCACCTGAGAACAAAACTGGTTCAACAGACAGTTGTCTGTCTACTGGTGTGGGGGAGAACGGGTGGTTGGGTGCTCAAAGAACTCTTCCAATGGATTGATTTCAAAGTGGAGACAGCCACCCTGATTGTCACAGTCACATGCATCTTGCACAACATCTGCAACACACATGGCGCCGCCTTGGTGTACTCTGTTCCCTGTTGCCTGCCACGAGCCAGTGCCCACTGTACAGGGATCAGAGTGACCATGTCGAGACGCGCATAGCCAGGGAGATATGGGATGCCTTGTGCCAGCATATAGGCCGCATGGCCAATACCAACTTGTAAATATCTGTAAATACATGGGATCCACGCATGCACGGATCCAGGAGGGAGGGAGGGGGAAAGGACAGTACATAGCATATGTACATAAGCTGTACATAACATGTTGTCAAATAAACTGGGAAATATATGCACCATTACTGAGGTGTGGTGTTGTGAAGTAGCTACAGTAGACACTTGTTTACTAGGTGCAATAACACCAAGGAGGGAGCGACAATTGGATGTACTTAGATGGAGGAGACTGTCAAGAGGACCTAAACTGAAGGGGGACCAGGTCGATTGATGGAGAAGGGGCCTGTGGAAGTGGCTGGACTGAGGGGGGGGGGCGGGAAATCAACTGGGAGTGAAGAGGAGCAGCTGTGCTGCCATGGAGGAGAGGGACATTAGGAATGTCTAGACTGAGGATAGACTGGGGGCAAAGACTGAGAGGAGCTCTCCAGGAGTGGGTTGAAGTCCAATGAGGCTAACCCAAAGCACAGCTGCAGTGCCAGGGAATTGACTGAGGCCGAAGCGAGCAGTTGGAATTAAGAGGGAATGGGTAACACATTCAGTCCAATGACAGCTGAGCTTCTCTATCATTCCATTTCAGCACCTTTCAGACCCCAATCCCCAACACACACACACACACAAATTACTACTGCATGCCGGCCAGTCCACCTCCTTCTCACTCTCCCTTTAAGAGATGCAGCTCCATTGTATCACTGTAGGAGGCAGGAAGGGTATTTGCATTCATAGAGCACCCTCATTTCCAGATGGTGGTCATGTTGATGCTTCCACTATTGCATATGGCCCTTCCATATAATTCCCACATGTCCCCACACCACTTGTTGGCCAGGCAGGGGCATATGTCTGGCTTGCAAGTGGGGGTTATAGTGTGGTTATGAGAGCCTGGCTATGTACAGATGTATTTTTTTACAGTCCAGGATCAGAGTTCCAGATGAATGCCCAACCTTGCAAGTACTTTGAATATATGTATGCATGCATGCCCGTCATGTGGTGCAATGTGCTCCCATATGGTGCCCCACAGTATCCTATGGTTTGGGGCTCCCTGTCCCTGATTTCTCCCTGTATGCTTCCACCTGACCTGCAATAAGGACAGACAGTGTGGTTGCCTTAACGGAGAAAGTTCATTCACTTTTTCCTTGGCCTGCAGCTGTCCATGTTTGTTTTGGTGCTGATCCAACTGGGGGGGGGTGTCTCCCTCCTCCAGCTGGGTCACTGCAGTGGCTGGTGGGGGCACACAACCAGCTGCTGGTGGGTTGGGCCTGTGGAAGCAGGTGGCCCTGGACAGATGCAGGGGTTAGGGTGCTCAGGCCACAGGACTGTCTGCCAGTGAGACCTGGTCAGGCAGTTGGCATCCAGGGGAGCTGTTGTGGGAGCTCCGTGGGGAAGGTCAGCAACTGGGGCCCATCCCAGAGCGGCAGTTATTTATTTATTTAAGCTTATACTCCCTTTCCAAAAGACTTAGGGTGGCTTATAGTAATAAAAATATAATCAAATTAAATAATGTTAAAATACAGTACAAAAAACCTCAACCCTCATTCCAGAACCTCCCACCCAATCCCTACTCCCGCCCACCAAATGCCTTTATAAACAAAAAGGTGTTGCACTGCCTCTGGAAGATGCTCAGGCTCAAACAAACATCCGGGGGAAGGGAGTCCCACAGCAACAGGGCAGCAACCGAGAAACACCCACCCACCCACCCCCAGGCCCATGCCATATGAACCAGACTAACAGGCGGTACCCGCAGGGAGGTTCTCCCAGCTGATCGCAGGGGGCGCAATGGGGCATAGAAGGACAGGTATTCTTTCTGCTATGTGGGGCTCAGACCATTTAGGGCTTTAAAGGTCAAAAACAGCATTTTGAATTGTGCCCAGAAAGCTATAGGCAGCCAGTGCAGACTTCCAGAGCACTGGAACAATGTGCTCCCGGCAATTAATCCACAAAAGAAAATGAGCTGCTGAATTCTGCACCAGCTGCAACTTCCAAACAGTCATCAAGGCCAGCCCCGCATAGAGTGCATTGCAATAATCCAGACTTGGGGTGATGAAAGCATGTATGACGGTGGCCAGATCTGAGTCAGAAAGAAAAGTTAGTGAAAAGAGATCCTGGCTGCCGCCGCCTGACAATCCAGGCACAGCAAGGGGTCCAGAAGCACTCCAAGGCTGTGAATCTGATTGACCAGAGGGGGCCAGACTCCATCAACAACAGAAGTCCCAATCCCCTCTAGGTCACAAGGCCAGCCAACCATCATTCTTCAGTCTTATCTGGATTCAGCTTCAATTGGCTCATCCTCATCCAGTCCCCAACAGCAGATTGGCATCGGGTGAGCACCGAAACTTCAGGGCCTGGGCCAGATGAAAAGGAGAGGTAGAGCCCCAAACCTCTGAATGACCCCACCCAGCAGCATTACGTGCACATTGAAGAAGAGGAATCCTACAGGACCCCATAGGGGAGGTCCTGAGAGGACGATGAAAAATCGCCCACCACCACTCTCTGGGACCTCCCCGTCAGGAAGGAGTGGAACCACTCAAGAGCAGACCCACACACCCCCACCAGGTCCTGCAATTGTGTCAACAACACCACCTCATGATCACCTGTATCAAAGGCCACCGAAAGATCTAACAAAATCAACAGGGTAGAATTTCCCCATCAATCTCCAGGCGCAGGTCATCGACCAAGACCACACATGCAGTATCTGTGTCATACCCAGGATGAAAGCCAAACCGAAATGGGTCCAGGAATCTGATTACATGGAGATGAGCCTGGAGCTGTCGGGCAACCACCCGTTCAATAACCTGCCTTTAAAAGGGAAGGCTAGAGACAGACTGATAGCTAGCTGGTGAGTCAGCATCCAAAGATGGCTTCTTAAGCAGGGGCAGGAAAAACACTGTTTTAAGGGTATCTGACATCCTACCCTCCTGAAGGGAGGCACTGACAACCCCAGCCAGCAGTGGCCCCAGCATCTCCTGGCTAGTTTTCACCAGCCAGTATTGACAAGGATCTAATTAACACCTGGTTGCTCTCATCTCCCCAAGCACCTCTCCCGCATCGGTGGGTGACACCAATTGAAACTGATCCAAATTAACAGGAAAAGACTAAGCTTCCATAACCTCAAACTCTGATTCTGCAGATAAAGTGGCAGCACCCAAGTCATGATGAATACAAGTGATTTTGTCTAAAAAGTAATTAATAAAAATGTCACAGCAGCAATAGATTACTTTATTTCTGGGCAGAGGCAGAGGATTAACCAGGCCCCTCACCACCCAAAACAGCTCTGTCAGACGAGACTTTGCAGATGCTATGATAGCAGAGAAGAAAGCTTTCTTTGCTACTATCACAGCCATGGCATAGTCCTTCAAAAATGATCTATACAGCAATTGGTTGACTTCAGTGCAAGTCAAACGCGACCTGCATTCTAACTGCCTACCCTCCCCCCACTTCAAGTCCCCCGTATACCAGGGGAACCTGCACTGCTGCAGTGATGTGAACAGATGCCTGAGTGTCAGTGGCAAATCCATGGTCAGAATGTAATTCCACAAAGCGACCAGGTCATCAACAGAGTAGCCACTAAGGTCAGCAGGTAAATCCCCCAGAGAATTCTGGAAATTATTATTTTTATTATTATTAACAAACATTTATATAGCACCAGCAGTGTACATGGCACTTTACAAAGTAATAAAATAGACACGGTCCCTGCCCCTAGGGCAACCAGGTGTTAATTAGATCCTTGTCAATACTGGCTGGTGAAAACTAGCCAGGAGATGCTGGGGCCACTGCTGGCTGGGGTTGTCAGTGCCTCCCTTCAGGAGGGTAGGATGTCAGATACCCTTAAAACAGTGTTTTTCCTGCCCCTGCTTAAGAAGCCATCTTTGGATGCTGACTCACCAGCTAGCTATCAGTCTGTCTCTAGCCTTCCCTTTTAAAGGCAGGTTATTGAACGGGTGGTTGCCCGACAGCTCCAGGCTCATCTCCATGTAATCAGATTCCTGGACCCATTTCGGTTTGGCTTTCATCCTGGGTATGACACAGATACTGCATGTGTGGTCTTGGTCGATGACCTGCGCCTGGAGATTGATGGGGAAATTCTACCCTGTTGATTTTGTTAGATCTTTCGGTGGCCTTTGATACAGGTGATCATGAGGTGGTGTTGTTGACACAATTGCAGGACCTGGTGGGGGTGTGTGGGTCTGCTCTTGAGTGGTTCCACTCCTTCCTGTATCTGCCACAGGTGACAGTCCTATTGCCGCCTCTCCATCTGGCATTCCCTGTGGGCCTCAGTGGTGAGGTCACTGTGCTGTATGGCGTGCTGCTGCAGAAACCATCGGTCAGCCCCTGGATGGCGTCCTGGATCTCATCTATCTGCCGCATGGTCTCATCTGTCAGCTCCTGCACCAGATCCTCCATGCACTACTGGATCTTTGCCCACAGGGCCTGGTTCCACTGGGCTTCTGTGGATGGTTGTGCCAGTCCTGGCATCCTTCCCGATGGTGGACTTATAGCAGGTCGGAAAGGACAGCCATTACTTCCAGCTGCACTATTCCTACCTTCCTGGACCAGTGTTTTGCCCCTAGCCATCATGCCTGTTGTCTCAGCGCCTACTGTCGCCCCTGCCCTCCACATCTGCCTGTTCAGAATGCAAGCCCCCACCAGCCCTATTTGGTGCCCTTCCACCTATTTACTGTGCCTACCATCTCCACACCATGGCTCTCTGTCCCAGGGCTCTGCAGGTTCCTCCGACTTGCTGTTCCAACCACCTGAGAACACAGCGAGGCACGACGGCCATGTTGATGACTGGCATTACTTGGCCACTCCATCCTGTTTGGGACGCATAGACACCCCACCCCCCACCCCCCGGTGCATTCACTTACTGCTTCCCTCAAGCTCCATATTCCCCAGGGCTCTGGATCTTCTGTTCTCTGAGACAGACTGCTGGTTCTGTGGGTCAAGGAGATAGGGGTTGAGGGTCCTGGTATTGTTGTCCTCAGAGCAGAGCCTGGCTGCCAGGGGCATGGGCCAGACATAGTGGCCTATGTCCCTGAGGACCTAGTCTCCTCGGGGGAGGAGGGGATGCTTGCAGTTTGAGTGGGTATCTCAGGTTCAGAGTCTGTGGGATCGTCCTGAACCTGCAGCTTCACCTGGATGCCCAGGTGGTGGCTATGGTGAAAGGGACATTTCGCCAATTACATCTGGTGCGTCGGCTTCAGCTACATGTCTCGGATTCTGACCTAGTCACGATCGTCCATGCTTTTATTACCTCGAGATTGGACTACTGCAACACACTCTACGTGGGACTACCCTTGGTGATGGTTCGGAGGCTGCAGCTCGCGCAGAATGCGGCAGCTCGTCTCCTAATGGGGATGGGCCGACGCGAGCATATTACACCAGTGCTTCGCTCTCTGCACTGGCTGCCTATAGTCTTCCGGGCCCAATTCACGGCGTTGGTGTTGACCTTTAAAGCCCTGAACGGCCTGGGCCCCACCTACCTGCAGGACCGCCTCACCCTCTGGGTTCTGGATCGGCCCCTGCTGTCAGCTGGGGGCGCCATCCTCGAGGTACCCCAGGGTTCTCAGGTGTCGACTTTGCAGAGGGCGTTCTCTGTGACCGCACCACGGTTGTGGAACTCCCTCCTGTTGGAGGTCCGCCTGATAACCAACCTCCCCTCTTTCCATAGACAATGTAAGACCTGGCTGTTCCACCGTGCTTTTCCTGAGGGAGAGGTTTTGGGTGGGTTGGGTTAGGGTGGGGGGTATGTTTTTATATTATGTTTGAATCGTGTTTAAATCATATTATTGCTGTTTTAAATTGTTTTAATATGTTGTTAGCCACCCCAAGGTGCTTTTAGCAGGAGGGGGCGGCGGCATACAAATTTTTATTATAAATAAATAAATAAAAATAATGGACTAGCAGCACGGGAGAGTCCACCCAACAGCAGCTCTCATTGAGGCCAGGCCAGTGAGGCATGGAGCAACTATGGACTTATCCATGCATAGGAGGAAGGTGTCTAGGTAGGAGCTCCATGTACCGTTGTTTGGTGACTGAGGCCAGATCTGAAGTTATTGTCCTTCACCTCCTCGTAGCCCCTCCTCAGGTCCTGACTCCTGTCCCAGTGGTAGCCGAGCTCCACTATCCAGGCGGCTATCCCCTGGAACACCTGCTCATTCCTGTGCATTTTGTACAGGTGATACTGGGCCTGTGCATCCTCCCAGAGGCTGATGAATGCTGTCGTCTGCTCCTCGGTTCAAGGGATCTGCTTCTGGTGGGTGGCTTGGGGGGCTTTTCCTGGTGCAGCAGGGGTCTGTTCACCTGATATTCCTGAGGTGGTGGTGCTGGTAAATGCCTGTGAACACTGTGATAGACACACAACACATGTGAGTTGTGCATACCATGGGATGGTTGCTGTGCCCCCCCCCTCCCCCAGGTGCGCTTACTGTGCTGGACTGGCTCTCCTCCTCCTGCTGCATGGTTCCCCTCCCCCCCCCACCTCTTTGGCTGGCTCTTGCTCCCTTGTGGGATGGGCATTGGCCACGAGCGCCTCTGCAAATCAGGGACACTCAACATGATCACGCCTTGCTGCCTGTTCTTTTTAAGGGTGCCGGTGTTAGGAAATAAATGAGTTTGCTGTACCTTGGTTTACCCCAAACGGGATCGAAGATCACCAATTAACAAGCCAAAGTATGTGGGTACAACTCAGTTTCATCGGATAGACACTTAACATCTGGACTCAGGGCCGGTGCAGCCATTAGGCGAACTAGGTGGCCGCCTAGGACGCCAACTTGGTAGGGGCGCCAGAAACGCGCTGCAGAGCTAAGCCCTGATGGTCGGATTATTATTTTTTAAGCTTCCCGCCAGCGCCGCCCTTCCCTTCCCAAGCCCCCTTAGCCTTGCCTCTCTAAGTACGCACGTGGTGCGTGCTGACTGCGCCTGCGCCGCCCGAGTCCCAATGCATGCAGGGCGGCAGGTGGCACGAGGCAGGACTCACACAGCGGCACTGCTGCAGACAGACTCAGTCGCCGCCGGGACCGGACTGGGGACTCACTCAGCAGAGCAGCACTGAGTAGGCTGCAGGCAGCAGGTGATTCTTGGGGATGGGGCCAGCCAGGACTGGGATGGGACAGGCTGGGACTTGAGGGGTGGGGGCTGGGACAGAGACTGCAGGGGGGCGGTGGGATGGGGCATGGGGAGAATATCCTTCTGCTTAGGAAGCAGCTGGTGAGTGCGGCGTGGGGCGCTGGGGGTAGGGAGGCGCACTTCATGGATGGAAGGGCCTGGGGGAAGTGGGGGTCTTATGTACAATCAATCCATATTATATTATCTTTTCCTGTGTAAAATATATGTAAATACAGGTTTTATATTCATATCAATACAAAATGTTCATTTTTTAATGTTATCACGGGGGGTGGGGGTGCAAGGCTGAAGTTTTGCCTAGGGCACCCAGTACCCTTGCACCGGCCCTGTCTGGACATAGCAGTGTTACCAGTTACGAACCGCAGTAACCCAACCTAGGATATCTGACGTGTCAGAGGTCACGGTCCGAGATGCAAGCTGCTTCAGAGGAGAAGAGGAGGGGGCCCAGCAGATAGCTGGACAGGAGTCTCTGGATCTTTGAGAGCAACAGTAAGGGTCAGAGGCCCATGCAGGCTTACTGCAATGTGTCGGTGGGAAGGGGGAGATAAGGGAAGGAATAGGGGTTCAAGCCACACACACACTCTTTAAGACTCTGATAAGTTGCATGCGGGATTAAAGATTCCTTCAGGATCGAATTATGGCCTAATGACTTCATGGAAGTCAGGCCTCTATCATCGTAAGTGTGGTGTTAGTTGTATAACTACTATGGCCACTAGGTGGTGCTAGGACTGTGGTTGGGGGGAAAGCGAACAAAGCAGTTTACTTTTACCTCATCAGAGCTCTCAGGGAACCACTGGAAAAGGGCTAGGTACAGTCTAGCACAAACACTCAGAGTTGGGTGGGGAGAGGGAAGAATTGTGCTGCGGAGGGTGAAAGGGTGGCAGGAAAAGGGGTCCTGGGAGCAAAGGGCAAGGACAGGGCTATCCCAGGGTGGGAGGAGGTAACACGCTCCACACACTCAGCTTTCACCAGTCTCTCACTCAAAGACAGGGAAACAACAAGGGCAAAACACTTCTACTCTCCACACAGGAAGGCAATAGGGATTAAACACAAGTAACAATGGGTGGTTTTAGACACACATTTCTCCTGGATGTTTGCTGTAACATCCAGAACTTTCTGTGTGTCTAAATCACTCACCCAGATCTTAAACATCCAGCTCTTTGAACTTCTGCGTGAAACTTCTCCCAGAACTTTTGTGTGTACAATGTTCTCCTGGTAAACTGCTTTGCTCCAGGCAGCTGTGGTCACTTGGTTTCCAGCTGCCTGTCACGTTTACAGCTGCTGCTACTTTAGGCTGCCTCAGGGCAGTGTTTGTGTGAAGAACGCATCCAGAAACTGCCTCAGGGCAGTGTGTGTGTGAAAAATGAATCCGGAACTTACTTGTGGGCTTGTAAACCCAGAAAATTGAAACATCTGGAACTTTAACGTGTGTCTAAAAATGCCCAATAACAAGAAGCAAGCACACTTAGCTTTCACGCAGGAGGGCTGGCCTCTCAGACTCTGATTACCAGCAAGGAGCCTAGCCACTCACTTCCTTTTATTCTCTAAGCCTCTCCTTCCTTCTTCGTTGCTCCAAGAGCCTTGCAGATGTGGGCCCCGCCCCTATTGTTGATTGCTTCTGTTTGTTTTCTGCTTCTTGTGCCTGCTTCCGAGGTTTTTCCTGTGCTGAGGTTTGTGGCTGAGATAGGGGTTCCTCATGGTCTGGTGGGGGGAGTTGGGGTTCTCCCCCGGGCAGATGGGCTCCAGGGTTCCCAGGGGGATCCCTGCCCATCTTGGGGGGCCTCTACGGCCTTGGTGCCGCCGTGGGCGGCTGACACAATGCTAGTGACTGCAAGCACCAGTGACCGAGATAAAGCCCCGGGCATTTCCTTTTATAGCTTTATTTATTATTAATACATGTTGCAGGGTCCCCTCTTTGAATATGTCAGGTGCAGAAATAAACTGACCATTCATTTCTCTATCACTTGGAGCATAGCCACCAAAGCTATTTTTGCTTTTGGGGAGTTTTTCTCTACTGCCTAATTGCCAGTCTGATCTGCTGAGGCTACCTCCCTTTTCTTTCAGACCTTCATTTTCTCAGAGATAGTGGTTGTCTGGGGTTGTTATTGTGGCCTTGGAGACACATTCTTCTGTTAGAGTGTGAGTTATTTACAGCTTTATTCTCATGGACCTTCTCGATTTGTGCCAGCCTGAGGCTTATGCATCAAATTAGCTGAACTAATTCTTATGTCTCTGACCATGACCAAACTGCCTAATCAATTCATAATACTGGGGCCGTCTTGTGTGGAGGGGCATTGGGGCATGGTTGCTCCATTGACCACTCTGGGTTTTTTGCCCGCAACTTTCTGGTCCTGACAGACCTCGCCCTGCAGTGGATCTGGATAGGGCCTAACAGACAAGTGGGCATACATTAACCCAGGTGGCCAGGCATTTGCCCAGGCTGCATCACCAACGTTTGCTGGCCCATGTGTACCATAACAGCCGGCTGCTACCCAACCCAGGACAGTCATGGGCAAACATCTGACAGCACCCAAACTAATGAGCGAGTGACTCCCAGACTAACACAGGCTACTGTCTCATTTGTTTTCATCCTCTGTAACTGGCAGACACCCCCCCCCCCACACACACACACACACACCTTTGCAACGCTAGAAGTGTCTGCTTTTTTAAATTGTCAGCAGCAGGTGATTTAAAATGAACAGGCAAGGCAATAGAAGTGTGCTTGTGCAACACTTGCTGATGTTCAGATTATTTTCAACAAAACAATGGAGCATAAGCACTTAGTTACACCCCACCCTTCTGTGAAGCCTCAGAGCGGCTTACAAAAACATAAAATACAATTCAAAATACATTAAAATACAATCACACCCAAAACCCAACCCACTCCAACCTGCCCCCCAACAACCTCCCCCTAATCCCTATTCCTATCCCCACCCGCCAAATGCTTTAGCAAAAAGAAAAATGTACACCATGTCTGAATGACACTCAGACTCAGATAGACCTCCAAGAGGGAGGGAGTTCCACAACCTTGGGGCAGCAACTGAGAATGCCCTCAAGCACGCCCCTATCAATTGAACAAGAGTAACAGGGAACCCAAATGAGGGCACCCCCGGCTGACTGCAGGAGTCGTGACGTAGCATGATAGGAAAGGCAGTCTTTCAGATACATGGGTCCCAGGCCACTTAAAGCTCTTTTAATATAGAATGAAGCTGTGAAGCATTTGTTTAAATATAAATTCTGAACAAAGCAAACCAAGAAAAGTTTCTCTTTAAATGCTTTGCAACCCTTATCTTGCTGCATAGACACAGCAGGAACTGGAAAAGTGTAGGCATGGCATGACATTGCATAAACTGACAGGAGTGCCTAACAGTTATGCTGATGCAGCTTGTGTTTAAATATTGTGAAAACATTCATTTCAAATAGATTTGTTGTTAAGGACCCTTTATTTTAGACATGTACTGGAATAAAATGGGTAAAATAGGTAAACTGGGATGTCAAGAAAAGAAACAGGGAAGCTGTTGTATTTTAAGCAGCAAGCAGGGCAAGCCACAGCAAAATTGCACTCTGTTGCAGTGACTGCCAACAGGTTCATTGCTGTACCCACATTTCCTAACTGACTTCTACCATTCCTTATGCTAATTATCTACAGGACTGGAACTTGAAACATCAAATTCTTATTTGCCTTATTCATTTACTCATAATTTAGTCTGAACTTAGGCCGTTTTTATACAAGTGGCACGCGCTCACACCAAAAAATCACGTGCCTAGTAAAAGTGCCGGGAGCGTAGTTTAAATGAGACAATATGCACCTTATTGCCACTCACACATTCCTTTACAGCTGCGAATTAAATACCTCAAGGTATTTTTAAAAATCAATGAAATACCTCAAGATATTTAATTCGCAGCCATAAAGGAATACGCGAGCGGCAATAAGGCACATATTGTGTTATCTAAACCACGCCACCAGCACTTTTATCAGTACATGATTTTTTAGCACGAGCACACACCACTCGTATAAAAACGGCCTTAGCCACCTACGTTCTACTGTTTGATATCTTCTTGAAATGAATTTTGTATAACTTTGCATCCTGCTCTGTACAAGTGTGTAGGTATCACTTTTAAAAATACTACACAAGGTAATAAGTTTACCACTTTATTTTCTGAATTCTAAATATTTACTGCCGAGGTACATATTTGATGTACCAAATGTACATAATGTAACAGTAAATACCTTTCTCATGCTAACATATGCTCTCTCCTAACTGGATTCTTTTTAGCTTTTTTTTTTTTCCCCCCAAAGTCAAAGTATTTTTTATTAACGGCTCTGGTTGTGCCATGGCCAAATATCAATTTACAAATAAATAAAATTAACATCACTTAATACATTAAATATATCAGCAAAGGTACATAGAAACATAAAATTGATTATCCAAATACAGCATAGCATAGCTAGCCCTAATCCCCTCATCCCAAAAAGCAAACAAAATAGAATTATAGATAACACAGGATTAGGGTTCTTAAGACTGCCATATCCTCTGCCTATCCTTGGTCGGGGAAACAGCTTGCTATTTTAATAAGAGCTATACCCCCTATAGTCGCAAGGATCTCATAATGTCATTACTCTAGGGCTAGCTATAGGTAAGACTTAGCCCTGTTTCATTAAAATATAGCCGTACTATTCTAAGGGGCGTACTTTGGCAGAGCTTGACTCCTGAATATACTTAATCAACTAGATAAGTTACTTAGCTACGTATGTAAAATGACATAGTACCATGCTCCTTTCAGAGTTAATCATGACCAACATTTGCCCCTGTTCTTTCTAGCAAACATATATATATTTGTTTATTTGTACTAGCCTTAGTCTTGACATAAAGAAATAATTATCAGTAATACATTCCAGATTGATACCAAATCTTAATAGATCAATAAATCCATTTCAGGATAAAACATAGCATAGTATACATTCTTCGTTTGATTGCTATCCAACAGACCAAATAGCCCACCTTTTCCTTTACTGGGCTTTTATCCTCCCTGCTGCAAATGCAAAAGCAACCACAGCTTTGGTCACATCCTTTTTCTTGTCAGTTAATAGAAATATCAGTTTCTGCAACGTTGACCAATTACAATCTAATAGCTTTTGGCATATTGCAAAAAATATTGGGCAAACCAGAATATAATGAGGGAGGTCATCGACCACCCCCATTCCACAGCTATGTAATCCGTCCTTATACGGAATCTTCCCATAGCAACCCAGTGTCACTGCAGAACACATAGTCTGAAATCTCAGGTCAAAAAAAGCTTTTCTAAGCCTAGGATTTGAAATTAATAGCAGATATCTGGCCCCCTCATCTTTGGGTAGCCAATATTTATAATATGGGGAGATACGAGAGAGTCTGGCTGGAGCTCTTTGTTGCTGTTGGGCAATATTATTTATTCTTAATGTAATTAACTTCTTTGCTTCTTTTAAGTGGAAGGATTTTATAAAATCTACAGAAAAGCCTAAGTGGCTCAGTTTTTCCCTTATACTTTTCCACCATGGATCCCTATCGAACCAATATGGACTACTTTCTTTTTCCAGAGACAATTTCGGCAAAGAGTTAGGTGGCAAATGCAAAATCTTTAACATGAACATAAGTATAAGTCTCTCCACTTTTGCCGCCATGGATTTCATTCCTACCTCTGATCTTAATGTAGCTGGGGATGTTGCCGGTGGAGCTCACAAAATCCCTCTCAGAAATTTATTTTGAATGACCTCATAACAGTCATTAACTGCGGTATCACATCCCTATACCTGGGCACCATAACACATTTGAGAAATGGATTTTGCCTCATAGATCTTTAAGGTTCCCCTTAGATTTATAGAATTTAATAGTGGGTGTTTTCAGATGTTATGGGGCCGCTTGGCCCCGTACCGAAAACACCGAATCTATCCCCCGCCGGGGTGACCCCGTCACGCCATATCAGACGTGCCGGGGGATCCTGGTGGGGAATCTGGGAGGGGGCGGGGCCGCACGGCGCAACGTGCGGCCGCACGGCCCCGCCCCCTCCACACTCCCCGCCGCCCACCCTCTGGGGAGACGGGCGGGCGGCGGGGCCAATGCAGCCGCAGCGTCCGGCCGAATTCGCCATGGCCCGGGATCCCGCTGGTGATCCCGGGCCATGGCGCCCGGCCAGACGTTATTTTTTTTTTGTCCCCGCTGGGGATCTCTTTGACCACGCTTCCCGAGACATTCCCCCGGCTAGCCCGGGAAGCGTGGTTCAAATTGACCCCATGTGGCTATTGACCGTGGCGAACATCTGGCGGCCGCCAAACAGACGTTCGAGACACAGTGACCACAGGTGGGTATTCACCGTGGTTCACTGTGATCTCGTAA
>QEPC01014287.1:604938-617237 GCA_003113815.1 Sphenodon punctatus
CCTCCTTGTCTTTTAGATTGTAAGCCACAGGTAGGGACCGCAGCTGATTGTATGTTCTGTACAGCGCCAGGTTGTTACTGGCGCTTTATAAATGTTTAATAATAATAATAATAATAAAAAGATCAAGGAAGTGGTGCAGAATTTAGGGTTTTCTAAAGAATTTTTCTGCAAATTAGATTTTTTGACAGGAAAGCGACTAATAAAAAAAGGGTTCTGGACCAGGTGCTTCAGGAAACAGCCGCTTTAATTCGCGATCAAAGAATAGCTCCTGGATATTATTTGTTGAAACCTGACAAATTGGAAGAATCTTATATATTTATTTGGGATAATCCGCAACTTAGGTGTGTGTATACACTTTTCAGATTTCAATTATTCCCATCAGCTGTAACTGATGGGAGATATCGAGGCATTGAACGATCTCATAGATATTGTCAAATGTGTGCCCAAAATCAGATTGAAGATTTGTACCACGTCCTGTTCTGCTGCCCTTTGTATAATGTCCTGCGCAAAAGATATATACAGCCATATATACCGGCAGTTCTTTACCTCCCCCAAGAAGTGGTATTTCAGAAATGTCTAAACGCCAAGGATTCAATGATACCTCGAGCAGTCGCAGCTTTTTGTATGCACGCAATGTCCTTACAATGTAAACAATTGGACAATTGAGCATTGTTATAATTTTATTAGGAATGACACTTTTTATATCTCGTAATTTTATAAATTTTAGATATTTTAAATATATGGTAAATTTCTTTTTGTTTTTACATTTGTATGAAGGTGTTTTATGATTAGAATGTGAGTATGTATTAGGATTGTAAAAAACCTTTGGGTTATACAATATAATAAAATAATATAAAAAGTAATATAAGTAATATAAAAGTTTGCCAAGGGACAGGGTGTAGATAGAGAAGAGGAGAGGGCCCAAGACAGAGTCTTGGGGAACCCCAACCGAGAGGGGGAGGGAGGAGGAGTTGGAATTGGGAAGAGACCCATTAAAGGAGCTGTCAGAGAGGTAGGAGGAGAACCAGTCAAGGACAGAGCCGCAGAATCCTAGGGAGCGAAGAGAGTCCAATAGGAGTGAGTGGTCGACAGTGTCAAAGGCAGCAGAGAGGTCAAGGAGGACAAGAATGGAGTAGAGACACTTAGATTTAGCAACCAGTAGATCATTGGTGATCTTGGCAAGAGCCGTTTCCGTGGAGTGAAGAGGGCGGAAGCCAAATTGGAGAGGGTCCAAGGAGGAGTTGGCAGAGAGGAGATCTAGGCAGCGGGAGTAGATAACACGCTCTAGAGGTCCTGGGCCCTCTACTCTTCTCTATCTATACCCTGTTCCTTGGCAAGCTCATTGCCTCCCACGGCTTCCAATATCAACTCAATGCTGACGACACTCAACTCTCTCTCTTCACCCCCTCTCGCTCCCTTTCTGTCCAAGCTCACCTCATCAACTGTCTCTCTGATATTTCCGACTGGATGTCCCAACATCAGCTCAAGCTCAACATGGCTAAGACTGAACTCCTTATCTTTCCTCCCTACCCTTCCTCTCCCTCTTCCCTGTCCATCCTTATTGATGGGGTCACTATCTGTCCCATTCCCCAAGCCTGTAGCTTGGGCTTCGTCTTCGATACTCACCTTTCCTTTAAACCTTACATTGACTCTGTTGCCAAGTCCTGCCCCCCCCTTCCTGAACGCATCCTTCACAAACTCCTGGTATTCACCTACAAATCCCTTCACAACCTAGCTCCCCCTTACCTCTCAGCCCTAATTTCCTTACATGCTCCTGCACACGCTCTCTGCTCCTCTGTCCCCTCCCTCGCTCTCCCTCATCTCCCCTGCTCCCTTAACCGCCTTCGTCCCTTCTTCCTTGCTGCCCTCCATGCCTAGAACTCCCTCCTGCCCACATCCGCCTTGCCCTCTCCCTCCACACCTTCAAATCCCTCCTCAAAACCCACCTCTTCCTCGCCGCCTTTCTTGACGCTTGTTAGAAATTTCCCTGCAATATTTACTGTCTGCCCTCTCCACAGACTCCTGTCAACTGCAACCAAGCCAAGCACGTGCAACTGCGACTTTGCATCCACTTGAATGTTATTTATCCCTTGTCTCTCCCTATGTCCCCTCTCCTTGTCTTTCCCCTCCGTATCTATTAGATTGTAAGCCGTAGGCAGGGACCACGTCTTTCTTGTTGTTCTATAAAGCACCAGGTACACAGCTGGTGCTATACAAATGCTTATAATAATAATAATAATAATAATAAATAATAACCTGCAGGTTCCTGCAGGTTGTTACATCTTTCCCCTTAACAAAGAAATAAAATAAAGGAAAGACAAAGAAAAGGAAAAAAATTGTTTTGTTGCTGTTGGATGTCATGGTTTACTTGCCGGGGCCAGAGGTTGCAAGCACATAGCACACAGTGGAAGTACAGCCTTTACCACCAGCTATCTGTAGTGTCCTAGACCCTTGAAGTTTCATAGTCAGTTAAATATGTGGGCCGCTGGACCAGCCGTCCACTTCTTGTCTGAGTTACAGTTCCGGGT
The DNA here is from genome assembly GCA_003113815.1 of Sphenodon punctatus. Taxonomy (NCBI): domain Eukaryota; kingdom Metazoa; phylum Chordata; class Lepidosauria; order Sphenodontia; family Sphenodontidae; genus Sphenodon; species Sphenodon punctatus. The sequence goes on from QEPC01014287.1 coordinate 607,467, forward strand.
GCAGGACTTCTTTCTGCCCCGACATGACTCTTCTTTAGTGGACTTAATCTGGTTAGCTATTTCTATTGGTAGTATTCATGATCATTTCTGATGGCTCTCCTTCCTCTGGCCAACTGAGTATTGAGGCATGATCCAAATCCTCCTGGTATGGATCTCTTTGCTCTGTGTCTGCTGGCTCTCTTCTGCTGCTCCGCAGTTGCCTACGGTTTCGTCTTAATCTCTGCCCTGCATCTGTAATTACCTCATATGATCTTAGTCCTGCTTCTGCTTGTACTGTAGCCTTTTGCATTCCTTTGTGTGGCTGTGGGGTGGTTGGACCCATACCTTCTCCCCTGCTCGAAGGGGCCTGCCCTGAAGTTCTTGTCTCCTCTGTTGTAGTATGTTGTCTGTCTGATTTTGCATTCTTGAATTTATCCCTGCGTAGCCTCTACCCCACTGGGTTGCAGCAGGCTTTCTCTCATAGGGAGTAGTGTCCTCGTTCTGCCTATTAGTCGCTGTGCTGGACTGCTATTGAGTCCTTGGGAGGGGGTATTGCGATGGTTGAGCAGAGCCAGGTAAGGATCCTGGCCTGTCTTCTTTGCCTTGAGCATCAGTTTCTTGGCCATCTTGACTGCGGACTCTGCCTTCCCATTGCTTTGTGGGTACCCGGGGGACGAAGTTTTGTGCTCAAACTCCCAATTCTTGGTAAAACGTTTGAATTCGTCTGCTGTATGTTGTGCCCCATTGTCTGAGCACAAGATGTTGGGTATCCCGTACCTTGCAAAGTGTGCCTTCAGTTTCCTAATTATGGTTCTTGCTTGCATGTCCTCCAGGTAGTCTACTTCCCAGAAGTTGGAGTAATATTCTACTGTGATCATGTGTGGGGAATGGGGGCCCCCAGGGGCAGGGGGTGGCCCTGGGGGAGGTATTCAAACGGGGAAACACACGCACGTTCAGCAAGGGAAGGGGAGCAGCAAGGCTATGTATGGAAAACAAGCCCTCAGGGTGGAATAGGGCTAGCAGGATGCTTAGTCCCCAGCCTGTTTCATCATTGGGCATCTGGGTGGTCACATGCCTGGTTTGCCACTGGAGCCACAGACACACGGGTATAGGAGGGGGCCCAGGCGAGGGGGTGAGATTCGTGGGTATCAGGGGTGCGAGAGTCCCAGGCAGGGGGGAAGACAGGATAGGGCTTGCACTCCAGGGAAGGCCCCCGGGGGGGGGGTGCTCCCCTGACACCAAAAGGGAGAAACGCTTACCTTTACGGGGGTAATTGCACAAGCACTCACACACACAGGCACCGCACTCACTCTCTCAAGCAACAGTCAGGCAGGCAGGCAGGCAGAGCAACAACAAGCTACAGGTCCCACACTCCAACGGGAACAACAAGGGGGCCAGTCTCACGGCACAAGGGCTCGATCACCAGCATTTGAGCCTAGCCCTGCATCGGGCTTTTATCCCCCAGCGTGGGGCGTTGGCGAAGTCGCGCTGAGCGACGCAGCGTCGGGGGCGTGGTCACGTTGGGCGTGGCCCCGCCCTGGTCCCCGCCCTCAGGGCGTCTGTGGAGGAACGGCTCTGCCGCGTCCTGGGTTTTGCCCGGCGGGACCTCTGCGGGGGCCTCCCGGCTGCAGGGAGGTGGGGCTTCTTGATGGCGGGGGCTGAGCGGCGCCGCCGGCGGTGTTGCCGCGGCGGGGGCGTCCCTAGATCTCGGCCGTGCTGGCGCGGGGGGATCTGCGAGGGCTCGGGTCCTGACAGCACCCCCCCTCCAAGGTCGATGCAGGAACGTGGGACGAGGTTTGAGGGGGTGGCGCATGTGGAAATAACGAACTAACCGTGGGGCGTGGACATCTGTAGCTTTTTCCCAAGACCTTTCCTCGGGCCCGAACCCTTTCCACTCAAGGAGGTACCATAATCGACCGCGTCGTCGACGGGAGTCCAGGATTTGTTGCACCTCATACTCCTGGGTTGCAGGAAGGGGTCCGATTCGTTTGTTTTCGGTGTGGTGGGGGGGTTGGGCGGCCTTGAGTTGGGAGACATGGAAGGTGGGGTGAATACGATAATGTGCCGGTAGTTTGACTCGATAGGCAACCTCGTTGATCTTCTGGCATATGGGGAATGGACCCATATACCGGTCGTCGAGCTTGGCCGAGGGTCGAGCGGAAGGGTAGTTTCGGCGATCCACCCAAACCCAGTCCCCCAGGGTAAACTGGGGGCCGGCTTGTCGATGTTGGTCGGCGTAACGTTTATATTGCTGCCGCGCCTGTTGGAGGTTTGTGCGGGCATTGTTTTGTGCCCTCCGAATCCGTGCGAGTAGTGCTCCTGCGGCCGGAACAGAACATGCTGTCACTTCCGGAATGCAAAGGGGTGGGTGGTACCCGTAAGTGATGAAAAAGGGGGAATTCCCCAACGACGCGTTTAATGTATTGTTATAAGTGAACTCCGCGATCGGTAACAGCTCGTGCCAGTCATCTTGATGGTACCCGGTATAGCAACGCAAGTATTGTTTAAGGGTCTGGTTGACGCGCTCTACTTGCCCGTTGGATTGCGGGTGGTACCCGGAGGTCAGGCTTCGCTTTATGTGGAGTTTCTGCAATATCTCTTTCCATAGTCGCGACGTAAATTGCGCCCCGCGGTCGGAGACAATCTCAAGGGGGATGCCGTGAAGCTTGATGACATATTGCAGGAGTATCTGGGCCGTGCCGCTCGCGGTGGGCAGCCCAGGGGTCGCGACGAAGTGTCCCATCTTCGTGAAATGGTCAACGACCACTACAATTGCCGTATGTGTTGCCGCGGGGGGTAAGTCCACAATAAAGTCTAGCCCGATTCGCTGCCAGGGTCCTTGGGGCAGGGGGGCAAGTTGTAGCAACCCCTGCGGCCGGTGTCGGGGAATCTTTGTTCGGGCGCAGGTGGCACAATGCTTGACGTGGTGGGCCACATCCTGGCGCAGTGTGGGCCACCAGAAATGGCGTTGCAATAAGGCAAGCGTCCGCCGCACCCCGGGGTGGCCCGCCAGGGGGGCGTCGTGGTGCCCCCAAAGCAACGACTTACGGGCCTTTGGGGGGACCACCAGTCGTTGTTGGTAGTAGAGCAGCCCATTGGGTCCTCGTTGTATCTTCGGGGCCAGCCCGGGGCTGAGCGGGTTGGGCAGTCTTCGAAATTGCGCCGCCGAAAGGAGATTGATGGAAGAGGTTCGTGCTTCCAGAATGGGTTCTCCCCGGTTATCGGGGGGATCTCCTGGTTCCGTACAGCGGGACAAGGCGTCGGCTAAAATATTTTGGGCCCCCGGGCGGTAATGAATTTGGAAATGGAATCGTGTGAAGAAGAGCGCCCATCGTCCATGACGCGAATTGGTAATGCGGGTGGAGTGCAAGTAGGTGAGGTTTCGGTGATCCGTTACTACGGTGACGGGGTGCTTGGCCCCCTCGAGGTAATGCCTCCAGGACTCAAACGCGGCCTTGATGGCGAGAAGTTCCCGATCCAAGACCGTGTAGTTCTTCTCCGCGCTAGTGAGTTGCCGAGAGTAGAACGCACAGGGTAGTAAGGGCTTCCCTCCGGGCCCTGGTTGCAGGAGGGCGGCTCCAATGGCAACGCCAGACGCATCGGTCTCTACGGTGAAAGGTTGATCGAAGCGGGGATGTTGGAGGATGGGGGCACGGGTAAACGTGGCCTTGACCGCCTCAAACGCCTGTTGGTGCGGGGTTCCCCAATGGTATTGCACCCCTTTTCGAAGTAGGGCTGTTAGGGGGGCGGTTATCCGGGCATAATTTGCAATGTATTGTCGATAATAATTCGCTGTGCCGAGAAAACGTTGCAGAGCTTTTACCGACGATGGCGGGGTCCATTGGGCAATGGCACTTGTCTTTTTTGGGTCCATTTCAATCCCTTGGGGTGAAATGATGAACCCGAGGAACTCGATGGTCGTGGCATGAAAAACGCATTTCTCTTGTTTACAGAACAATCGGTTCTGTCGCAAGCGTTGTAGGACCTTCTGAACTTGGGGGATGTGTTCGGAAAGGGTATTGGAGAAGATAAGGATGTCGTCCAGATATGCGATTACACAGGTGTCCAGCATATCGCGTAGTACGTCATTAATGAGGTGCTGGAACGTAGCCGGTGCATTCGCTAACCCGAACGGCATCACGAGGTACTCGAAATGACCGTAGCGAGTTCGGAACGCCGTTTTCCACTCATCTCCCGGGCGAATCCGTACGAGGTTATAAGCTCCCCGGAGGTCAAGTTTTGTAAACAGCTGTGCCCCGTGCAGCCGGTCGAGTAGCTCAGGGATCAAGGGAAGGGGGTAGCGGTTCTTGACGGTTATCGCGTTGAGCCCCCGGTAGTCGATGCAGGGGCGCAGACCCCCATCCTTTTTGGGGACGAAGAAAAGTGGGGCCCCTGCCGGGGAGGTGGAGTGGCGAATGAACCCCCGCTGCAAATGGTCCTCGACGTATTCTTTTAAGGTCTCTAGTTCTGGGGCGGAAAGCGCATAAATTCGGCCGTACGGTGGCTCGGTATCGGGCAACAATTCGATGGGACAGTCGTAGCTCCGGTGCGGCGGCAGACTCTCGGCTTCTTGTTTGCTAAATACGTCCCGAAACGAGACGTAAGGAGCGGGCAACGGGGCACTGCCCTCCTGGTTCGTAGTGGCCAAAAGTGTGGGTCTGGGGGGGTCGCGATGACAGGTGGTGATACAGTGCTGAGTCTTAAAGGCAACCGTTCCCTGGGCCCAGTGGATCTCCGGGTCGTGCTGCCGGAGCCAGGGCATTCCCAGCACCACCTCGAACATGGGGGATGCCACTAGATCAAAGCACACCTGCTCAACGTGGGCTCCGATCGCAACTTGGAGCGGGGGGGTTTGTCGCATCACGGGTCCTGAACTCAGGGGTGACCCATCGATCGTATGTACTTGCTCGGGTGTTGGCCTGGCCACGTGGGGTAGGGTGTGGCGCTGCAAAAATCCCTGATCCATAAAGTTCCCGGAGGCCCCAGAATCAATAAGTGCCCAGGCAATCACACTGCGGGGGGTATCGCCCCTCAGGGTGACTGGGATTCGTAGGTGGTGTCCGTCCACGGGGCGAGCTATCTGGGCTAGGGTGGTAAGATGCGCCCCCGGGAACCCCCCTACAGGTCCCGGGGCCGGGCTTTTCCCGCCTCCCTGCGGGTAGGGGGCAGGGCCGGGCACTCTCGTGCGAAGTGGGAAGCCTCCCCACAATAGAAGCACAGCCGAGAACTGCGCCGATGCTCTCGTTCTGCCGCTGTCAACGGACCCCGAGAGGCTCCAAGCTGCATAGGCTCCCCCTCGGCCTCACGGGGGGTGTCTCCCCTTACAGGGGGAAGGGACAACACACGGGGCCCCAGGGGGCGAAAAGGCTCCTGGCGTCTCTCCCGCCGTCGTTCCCCTAGGCGTTCGTCGATCTGGACGGTGAGAGTCACTAGTGCCCCCCAAGACTCAGGCAGGGTAGTGACCGCAAGCTGGTCCTTCAGTTCTTCACTTAACCCTCGCCTATACATTACCCGGAGGACGTGATCGGGCCAGTTGAGGTCCACAGCCAGTTGCTGAAATCTAGTCACGTATTCGAGCAGAGGGCCCTTCCCTTGTTTTAGTCCCATGATGGCGGTCTCGGCATCCTTAACCCTATGCGGGTAGTCGAAGAGAAAGGAAAATTCTTGAATAAAGCGAGCATAGTCCTGCAACAATGGGCTTTTACTTGTGAGCAGGGGGGTAGCCCATGCCAGCGCATGCCCCTCCAGTAACCCAATTATATAGGCCACCTTCCTAGCATCCGTATTGTACGTGCGGGGTTGCATCGAAAAGGCCAATTCACAAAGGGCAATAAAGCCGCGAAACTGGCGCCGATCCCCGGCGTATTTAGTGATCTGGGGCCCTTTTGGTTCCCGCGGTGCGGGGAAAGGGGCATCCCCTAGGGGGACCGCCGCCACAGGGGGAGGGGGCGGTACCGCCGCTTCCTCCCCTGCCTGTTGATCTTTAAGGTCCTTGACTTCCATCGCCAGGGATTTAACAATCCGCGTAAGTTCCTGGACTTCGGCAGAAAGTTGCTCCATGGCTTTGCACGCCCCTTGGGGGGGGAAAGGGCCGCGTATTAATTTAGATGCTGGTGATTCTGTGGGGAATGGGGGCCCCCAGGGGCAGGGGGTGGCCCTGGGGGAGGTATTCAAACGGGGAAACACACGCACTTTCACCAAGGTAAGGGAAGCGGCAAGGCTATGTATGGAAAATAAGCCCTCAGGGTGGAATAGGGCTAGCAGGATGCGTAGTCCCCAGCCTGTTTCATCATTGGGCATCTGGGTGGTCACATGCCTGGTTTGCCACTGGAGCCACAGACACACGGGTATAGGAGGGGGCCCAGGCGAGGGGGTGAGATTCGTGGGTAACAGGGGTGCAAGAGTCCCAGGCAGGGGGGAAGACAGGATAGGGCTTGCACTCCAGGGAAGGCCCCCAAGGGGGGGGGTGCTCCCCTGACACCAAAAGGAATAAACGCTTACCTTCAAGTGGTTAATTGCACAAGCACTCACACACACAGGCACCGCACTCACTCTCTCAAACAACCAGTCAGGCAGGCAGGCAGAGCAACAACAAGCTACAGGTTTCACACTCCAACGGGAACAACAAGGGGGCCAGTCTCACGGCACAAGGGCTCGATCACCAGCATTTGAGCCTAGCCCTGCAGCGGGCTTTTATCCCCCAGCGTGGGGCGTTGGCGAAGTCGCGCTGAGCGACGCAGCGTAGGGGGCGTGGTCATGTTGGGCGTGGCCCCGCCCTGGTCCCCGCCCTCAGGGCGTCTGTTGAGGAACGGCTCCGCTGTATCTTGGGTTTTGCCCGGCGGGACCTCCGCCGGGGCCTCCCGACTGCAAGGAGGCGGGGCTTCTCTCTGGCGGGGGCTGAGCGGCGCCGCCGGCGGTTTTGCCGCGGCGGGGGCGTCCCTAGATCCCGGCAGTGGTGGCGCGGTGGGGTCTGCGGGGGCTTGGGTCCTGACATCATGTAGTTCCTGTCATTGAGTGTGAACAGGTCAGTGTCCACCTTTTCCCACAATCGTGCTGGGGCATCATAGGGCTGTAGAGTTTCCTTTTGTTGTCTGTCTCCATATTCCTTACACACCTCACACTGCTCCATGTATGCTCTCATCTGAGAGTTCATGCCTGGCCAATAGATGCACTCCCGGGCTCGTCTCAGGCATGCCTCAATCCCCAGGTGTGAAGCATGTATTCTTTCTATGATGTCCCATCTTATTTCTGCTGGGATTACAATCCTGTCTCCTTTGAACAAGATTCCATCTTGCATGCATAGTTCGTCCCTCACTGGTCAATATGGGGTAACTTCCTTGGATAACTGATCCATGTGGTCTGACCAACCCTGGAGTACAATTCACATCACTGCTTGTAGACTCTCATCTCGTCTGTACTTTCTTGTATTGCCTGGAGACTCCCCCTGGAGATAGAATCTATCAACCTGCTACAATACCTCCTTATCTCCTGTTCCACAGACCCACACAGACTATACTTGGGGAGATCTGCCCTGCTATGTGTATCTGCCATTAGCAGTGACTTTCCTGGATAATATGGTATGCTCACATCATAGCGTTGGAGTCTCATTAACATGCACTGTAGTCTCTTGGGTGCACTCAGGAGTGGCTTTCTCATTATACTTTCTAATGGTTTATGGTCTGATTGCACCTCCCCCTTTTGTCCAAAGGTGAACTGGTGGAAGTGCTCTGTTCCAAACAGCACTGAAAGGAGTTCCTTTTCAATCTGAGCATATCATCGCTCTGTGTCCGGCAGGGCTCTGCTAACAAAGGCTATGGGCTGTTGGTTTTGCATTAGTACTGCACCTAGGCCTCCTTCAAAGGCATCACATTGGAGTTGTAGCTGTTCTGCCAGGTTATAGTACTTTAGGACTGGTGCCTCAATGACCAGCTTCTTCACTCTTTCAAATGCCTGTTCCTGATCTTCTGACCAGTCCCACATTGCATCCTTGTGAGTTAGCAGTCATAGAGGTTCACAAACTTCTGATAGGTGTGTGCAAAATCTGGCTAGATAGGTGGCCATTCCTATAAACCATTGAACACCCTTCACATCTTCCAGTCTGGGAATTTCCATTATTGCTCTCACTTTTTCGGGGTCTGGCTGGAGCCCTTCTGAGGTCAGAAGGTGTCCCATGTAGGGAACTGTAGTTCTCCTCAACTTTAGCTTTTCCTTATTCAGTTTAATGTTTTTTTCTCTACACCTGTTTAGGAGTTGCCTCATCTTAGTATCGTGATCCTGGGTAGCTTCTTCCTCACTATTCCCTTCACCTACGATCAGGATGTCATCTGCCATAATCTTGATGCCTGGAAGCCCCTCCAGGGCCTGATTCAGTTTGTGCTGGAACACTTCTGGAGTGGGACTGATTCCCATGGGCATCAAAGGGTGTTGAGAACGTTGTGAGATGACCAGGGGTGTAGCAAGGTTGAGAAGGGCCTGGGCTCAAGCCTTAGTTATGGGCTCTTTATGTGCGCGCGTGCAAAGCACGCGCACATGCTCTGAAAACCCAAAGTGGGCAGGGCTTAAGGGAGGGGCGGGGTTTAAGGGAGGGGCCTGCCCATCCCTGGCATCCATCTCAGTGCCACACAGAACCTTATGGCTGGCAGAGCTCTAGGGAGGGGCTTGTACATTGTAGGCGGAGCCTCCAAAAATCCAGCAACAAAGAGTTTTCAGCGTTAAGATGTGATGGGAAAAACATTAGTTTACACTGGGAACTCCTTGCTGCTGAGTAAAATCCTACCACTTGGAGACAGAGAACCCTCCTACTAGCATCACATCCAGTAAGTGGATGGGACTCCAGTAGGACAACTCTCTCTCTCTCTCTCTCTCTCTCTTCATCAGTGGTAGTGCCATAGCAGGATTAAAAAATCCTGTTCACATATTTATTTATTTATTTAATTTAAAACATTTATACGCCGCCCCTCCTGTAAACAGCTCGGGGCGGCTTCCAACAATAATAAAACAATATAAAACAGTTTAAAACAATCAACAAATTAAATACTTTTTAAAACAGGGCCCCGGGAAACAATTTCAACATTAAAACAGGGTAGGGGAGAAAAACACAACCCTAACCCCCCTCCCCCCCTCCCCAAAGGCCTGGGTGAACAGTCAGGTTTTGCAACACTGCCGGAATGACAACAGGCTTGGGACCAGGCGGGCTTCCTCCAGAAGGGAGTTCCAAAGGCGTGGCGCGGCCACTGAGAATGCCCTCTCCATTGTGGCCCCCTGCTTTACGTGGGGGACCTCCAAGAAGGCACCCCCGGTCGACTGCAGGAGCCGCTCTGGGGCGCGGAGGGTGAGGCAATCCCTGAGGTACGATGGGCCCAGACCGTGAAGGGCCTTAGAGACCAACACTAAAACCTTGAACCTAGCTCGGCACATTATTGGAAGCCAGTGCAGAGTCCAGAGCACAGGTGTAATATGCTCCTGACGACCCGTCCCCATAAGGAGACAAGCCACCGCATTCTGCACTAGCTGCAGCCTCCAAACCAGGCACAAGGGAACCCCACGTAGAGTACGTTGCAGTAGTCCAGCCTCGAGGTGACGAAGGCATGGATGAGGGAGGCCAGGTCCAGGCCGGAGATGAACGGACGCAGCCTATGCACCAGATACAACTGATGGAAGGCAGCCTTAGTGACTGCCTCCACCTGCCACTCCAGGCGAAGGTCTGCATCCAATATCACCCCCAGACTCCAGACCTGCTGAGCTATGGGAGGGCGAACTCCGCCAATCAGGGGAGCCACTACCTCCCTTGCT
>QEPC01014287.1:631893-700885 GCA_003113815.1 Sphenodon punctatus
ACACCAAGACCGAACACACCGACTTTATCCCGAACTAGTTCCCCATCTTTTAGCTTTAAGAGTCAATGTCTATTCTGCGGATGCAGTTGTGTAGATACCACAAAACTTCGCAACCCTGGGAAGGAGGAGTGGAGTGCAGTGTCAGCCTTGCACATTATTGCCACGATTTACCAAGTAGCTGAAAATAGAGGAGAGTGTGATTGGGCCAAGGAGGTGCTCATAAGACTATCTGGGGTGATAGACCCAGTCGCTGAGGAGGGTCACTATCATCGATACTGCTACCAGCTTTTTCAGGTCTCTGGATCATCTAAGCCTGGAACAGTGCCAAAGGGCGGAAGCCAACCAGACACACACAAAGAGGCAAATTTTCAAGGACTATGTGAATTTATTGAAAACAATGATGAGTGCCAGTTTACAATTAGTGAACTAATTCAAAAGCTAGCTGAAATAGATCCTTCTTCTCCACCCTACAGCGAGACTCATTTTAAATGGAAACTTATTGACCATTATGGTGAAAATATAACCATATCACAGTTGCCTGGTAAACCAGGTTTTGTTTGTTTTCCTCGGCTCATGAATAAGATTATCACAGATAAATGGTACACCGAAAGAAAAACCAATGAAACTGAAGAAAAAATAAGAATAATCATAGCTGCAGCCAATTTGATAAGACACGAAGTTTTTTCCCATCATTATGAATGTGATATTTTTCCGACCAGTGAAGAAATTCAGAAAGGGAATTCTCAGCTTATAGGAGAATTACTGAAGCTGTTTACAGATATTATTCTGACCCCCCAAAAAGTGAAACATGATAGGGAGAGAATTAAAACTGAAAGGAAATCACTATGTATTCAGCATGCAGTCATTGCAGCACTTCAGCCTAGATCATTTGTTTTGCCTCTCCAAACAGGCCTCAGCATTTACTTTTTATTAGTGTATTCACATATTAGGCAAATGCAACACACATGAAGCTTATTTCTCAGGTTCACAAGTTCTACCAATACATTAGTCTACTGGTAAAACTAGCACAAACTGATAACAGCTTTGCCAAATGTTTATTTTGTTTTTAAATTGTCTGGCCCGCTTTTTCAAAGGCTTAATTTTTGGTATTGCTTTTATGCCCCAATTCATTATGGCATAAAAATTATCCATTAATATCTTCAATTTAGTCAACTGATTCAAAGCTCAACACTGGCCACATTTGTTCTCAAAGTTAAGTTCTTACTAGCTGTACTTACAAAGTACAGTACTAGTGCAATGAATGAAACAATGGGGGGGAAACAAAGGCAATCCCGCTACTGCCACGATAACGAAAGAAGGACAGACAGCTAGATCACAAGATTGTTAGTAAGATGTACTTTTCTTTCCAAGTCAGAATAACCCTTCTATAGTTTCCCAACCCTTCCCCAATGCAGACTTATTTGTAGAATATAATTCAAAATATTTTTAGTATGGTGTAGATGTAGTGTCCAAGGGTTCACAACAACATGCACTGTCATGAAAAGAAAAAACAACAACAGACAGTTACAAATTCTTCTTTGCTGGTGCTCTCAGCAACCACCAAGTTTGTTTTTTTCAAAAGCAAATACTTTGACAAAGTCCATTATTTCATAATGAACGCATGTAATACGCTATGTAACTAAGGGCGAATTCACACGTGCAGCAATTATCTGGATTTTTTAAAACTGGTTCTCAATAGTTCGCTGTTAACAAGTCCTGTTGCATTCACATGCATGCCATACCGTTTTTAAGTACAGCGAAATAATGCATTCAGACCTTCTTGTAGTGCGCGCTTACCCGGCTGCTCAGTGCGGTTCAGTTACAGGAAGTGGCCTGTGGGGAGCCAGAAGGTTGCTACTTTGTAAACAACATTCTTTGAGATGGCTCTAAACATTCTCACAACACACAACCTTCCAGCCAACATGGATTTTTTTTCCTTGTATGTTTAGAAAGGGTTGGAAGGAATGGTCATTCTGAAGGGTAGAGTGCTTTTTATACTAGAGAAGCTGAGACCATCATGTGGTCTATTATTTGAATAGGGTGAACATGCACAACCCAGTTATGAGAATGTTCGGAGCCAACTCAAAGAACGTTGCTTGCAAGGTAGCAACCTTCTGCTTTATCTCGCAGTCCGATCGGAGGGGGTGCCCCCTGCTTTCCTGCACGGGACTTCTAGACTGGGGGGCGGGGGGGGATCAGGGAGTAAAGAGGGAGAGCCTGAGGCTGCTGGAAAGAAGCCCCTCGCATAGTGAGGCGCGCTGCTTCTCTCCCTGGTTTCTTTCCGGTATCCCGCTGCTGCTACTGCTGCAGCACTACGGCAGAGGCAGAGGCAGATGATTGAAAGGGACGGGAAGCATGGAGGGGAAGAACTTTTTTGGGGAGAAGCTGGCTGCAGCCTGCACCCAGCGAGGCAACTACAGGGCTCCAGCTGGTCTCACTGCTTCCGGTAGGGGCAGGAGTAAAACAGCGCACTTGGAAGCACGGTTGCATTCACATCAGAAAAGATTTCACACCAGTTAAAACCAGTACGATGTTGCTTTCACACTGCTGTTAAGTGCGGATTTATTGAAAACGGACAGCAAAAAGGTAGGTTTGAGTAGCTTTGAAAGTCGGATTTCTTTAGTGCGATATTGACCGCATTTAATCGAATTTATGTGTTCAGACATGCATGAAACATTCATTTTTTAAAAAAATTCGCAAAAATCAGAACGTCTGAATCCCCCCTAAGTCACAGAACTTTGATCAGAATGACTAAGTTACTGAAATGTCAGAGTTGTGTATTTAAACCTACATTTTTAAAAAAGCTGGTTTATCCTTTGGAAAGGCTATTTTGAGATATTTGGCTTAAAGTAAGAACAAGATATGGAGTGACAGCTCTTTTAAAAAAATATAGGTGCAAGGGGGTAGCCAAGGAGCTTGCACATTTCACTGCTGTTCTTAAGACTGCACATTTTAACAAAAATGAAACAGATATAAAATACAAGAAAGTCATCAATGTCTCCATGCCAGCAGTGTCACTACACCCAATGCTGGCAACAGATGCATTTACCTTGGATTGGGAGGGGAAGAGACCAATTGCTAGATATGAAGGGCCAAAAATTGTCTTACTTACGCCCCATTTAAAAGCATACTAAATGCCTATGGTTTTCAGAGAGGAAACCCACATACTTTTTTCCCTTCCAAAGGAGGGATGGAGAAGGCAGTAAAAAAATGTAAGCTTTTCTACAATGAAAATCTGCTTTTAGGACAGCTTCGAAACCTGCATATATATATATATTTATAAAAATATAAAAGAATGGAGTAGCAAGAACTTGGAATTTTATGAGATGTCTGCCCAAGTCAGAGAGCTGTGCATATCTATCTATTGGGGGAGGGGGGAACGCTCAAGAAATATAACAGCACAATACTGGAGTTCATGAACCTGTACATAAAACCTAACGATTCATGTTATTGATAAACCCAATAAAAAAACACCATTAAGAGTCTTTAAAACTGTCCCCCTTCCTCCTTTAGAAGAAGGGTTTCTATACACTAAATTTTCATCTAGTTTCAGAGTATAGGAAACAGAATCCACAAGGTGCTTTAATTGATGAGACCTCAAGTGCTGTTTTTTTGTTTTGTTTTTTTTAAACTTTTGGGATAGTAAACAGTTCATGGGGACCACACACAATACTATGACAGGCAAGCTGTTATATTAAGTCTGTTGACTGGACTTGATATTTCACCCAATGGTAACAGAGGAAGGAACTTTACGACATGCTGGAGCAGCGTACTGAAGGGGAACCCATCTGAGTCAATACTTTGTCCAACCATTGTAGAGGTCCATTCAGATGAAGTTCAATCCAACAAGGAGTGCTTGTCACTGTCTGCCATCTGTACTCAGCCCCCCATCCTTTAACAAAGCTCATTCTGATGGTGCACATTCTGGTTAGCTGATACACTGCTTCAAAGCCCTGATTCACAAACTGAGCCAGAAGAGCAGCAAATTCCTGATTATTAAAAGATCTTCAGGTTGCATCCTGGGGGAATTTTACACACAGTTGCAGGATGCCAGGCCATATCTCTAGTTACAATTAGGACTCTGAACAAAGATTGCACTATCACTTAGGCACTCGGCAAAAACTTCCGCACCAATGTAATACAGATGCACGCCTCTTCCTATGTGTCGCCTTGTCATTTCCACTGTGGCATTTTGGTTGACATTGGAGAGCAAACCTAGGCAGAATCTTTCTGAGTTGGATGGATCTGTAAAGCCATCTACGGTGAATGAAGGCTGCGATGCATGAAAGGTTTCTCCCACTCTCTGATTCAATTAATAATATGCTATTGAACACCAAAACGCAGACTCTGAATAAGTAACTGGCTGCCAGTCCAGGCTATGATTAACTGGGGAGAGTGTACTAGGAGATAGCTCTGCTGGAGATCCCATATCCATGCTTTGGTTCAACTGTTGGTCACTTGTTTCTCCATCTTCACTGATATAACCAGGTGGTGGCGTTTCTGGTATGTAATTACTCTGTGGTTCAATTCCTACTGGAAAGCTAGTGTTTTCAGGAATGGAATGAGTATAATCATCAAGAGGTGGAAGTTCTGTTAGAATTTCAGTATGTCTTGGCACTAGCACAGGAGGCAAAACTGGTGTCTCCACTCTCTGGTAGTGATAAGGGTTTACACATACTTCATCCTTTTTAAGATTAAAAGCATATTCACAGTTATCAATTGCTTTAAGTTCATGATGACTGTGAAGATCTGGCCAGCCCACAAACGGCAGCAAATAACGTGTGGTAATCCTTTATGATGAGATACCTGTAGACGGCCATCAAGAGACCTGGTTTGTTCAGAGAAGCTGTATAGGCCTGTTGTATCCCACTGATCTATCGTATTTGGTGTACTCAGTCCCCAAATTTCAGAGCAAGTGCTGTGCCTTGGTATTGTAACACATTTTGTATTGCAGTTCTGAGCAGTGATGGCTTTTTCAAGCTCATCTACTTGTCCTTCTTCTTTAGCTTCTTGACCAAACTTTTCACTGCTTTTTCACACCATTTTTCCTCCTGACCATTTTGTTCACCACCACCAGCCCCTCCAGAACCACCAGCTGACTTCTTCCCAAGACCACCCCAAGAGTCTCTTCACAACTGGTGGGGTGAATGGCAATATGGATGACATGGTCTGACCAGGGGGTAGCACTGTGTGCGATAGTTAGCTGCCCTATTCAATCTCTTCCTTTCGCGACCTATGCCACGCTCTCTCTCTACCTTTCTCGCTGGCTCCCTCTCTCCCCTATGCCCGCCCGCCCGCCATTGGTTGAGGAAAGGCCCCACCCTCCTTCCTCCGAGTTGGCGTACCGGTTGGCTCCTCCCCCTGTCACTCTTCAGAGGAAGGAGCAGCGACTGGGTGGAAAAGGAGCCAGGTCCCACCTCCGCCTCCGGGATTGGCGGGACTGGCAACCAACAGGCTTGCCCCTCAGCGTTTACATTCATCGGCGATTTGGATCCAAAACTCTTATTGATTTGTTGTCAAGCCTAGGAATTTGCTCATCTTACAATGAAGCTGTCAGGTATGAATCAGCAGTCACAATGCACGCACAAGCCACTGTGGAAGACAACGCATATGTGCAATTTGTATATGATAATGCAGACAATAATGTCCAGACCCTGGACGGGCACCGTACCTTCCATGCAATGGGTGGAATTAAGTGTATAACACCTGCAGCAGCTGTTCAAGCAGAAAAACCAGTTTCTAGAAAAGTCTCCATTCCAGCAGCTACCACAAGTGCATT
Organism: Sphenodon punctatus; assembly: GCA_003113815.1. Lineage (NCBI taxonomy): Eukaryota > Metazoa > Chordata > Lepidosauria > Sphenodontia > Sphenodontidae > Sphenodon > Sphenodon punctatus. The sequence continues at coordinate 637,673 of QEPC01014287.1, forward strand.
TGGACAAAGAAAAATATAATTTTATAAGCAACCCCATAAACCTGGTTATGATAATATCACTGTACAAGATGTTAGTGAAATTTCCTTGAAACTAAAGAGTGCTGAAACTGCTGAGCAAATTGATTTGTTATGGATGTCAGAGACGTGGATAGATATTCTACCTCGTTGTAGTTGGGGAGGCTTCATGGAGCGAGCTTGTGCTAGTGAGTTGTTTGAGGTTTCAGCTGTGCTCCCACTGACATTTATTAACATGGATCCTGGCAATCTCTCCACTATATTCACCTCACTACAACAAGTAGCAGAAGAAGGTATACAATGTGGTCAGTCAAATGTGATGGTGACATATGATCAGCCACTGTTTGCAAAAGCAATGGAAATGGTTCTCGCAGCTGCTCCAGAAAGCCCACTTAAATGTGTGGTACTGCGCCTTGGTGGATTCCACCTCCTGCTCTCTTACATGGGCTCAATCAGTCAAATAATGAGTGAAAGCAGCTTAGAAAGCCTATGGCAGACTGTATATGCGAAGAATAGTGTAGTCCATATGCTAAGTGGACGGGCTTATTCAAGAGCAGTTCGTGCCCATTTGTTGACCCTTCATGCTTTAGCTACTCTTCTCCTTGAGGAAACTACAGAAGATGACACATTAGTTCACAGTTTGAGAGAGTGTTACAGTTCATTTTTCAACAGTACAGCAAACCTACAAAACATTGTTGACTCCCAGCCCCTTGTAAATCTAACAACTCTACTAAAGGAGAAAGTAAAGCATGCTGAAACTAATGGTGGGCGTACTGCAAAACTGTGGATTCAGTACATGAGTATGGTGAAGATTATGTGTTTGTTTATCCGAGCTGAGCGTTGTGGTGACTGGCAGCTACATCTCTACAGTGTACAGCAAATGCTGCCATACTTTCATTCAGCTGGCCACTTCAACTACGCAAAATCTGCACATGTGTATCTCCAAGAAATGCTTCAACTGGAAGAAAAGATGGATCCTGGAGAATTCCAAAAGTTTTCTACACAAGGCTTCTTCACTATTCGCAGATCAAGCAAATTCTGGGCTGGTATCTGGTCTGATATGACCATTGAGCAGGTATTGATGCGTTCCATGAAGAGCACTGGTGGGCTTACCCATGGTCGCGGTATGTCCGCATCCACACTTGCAAAGTGGGTGCATACAATGCCAGCCACCTCAAGAGTAGTGGACGCTATTGAAGAGTTCGGCGGAGTCCAGGGTGCATCCTTAGAGCAGCACATAGATCTGAGATTGTCAAGACAGGATCGGGACAGGGCTGACATTCACACATTTATAAACTGGTTCCATGTGCACCACCCTTTCCAAAGACATTCACCTGACCTCACATCTCTCTTCAGCGGAGTTATTGGAGACAGCTCAATAAACTGTGATCAAGCTTTGGAAATCGGACTGTCGTCTCTCAAGAATACTGTTGGCAAACTCTTTAGCAAGGTCCACTACCGGCGCAAAGACACGGCAAAGTCTTTGGCTACTGTAAATAAGGTTGTAAGAGTGAACAACGAAGACATCATGATTAACTCAAACCAGCTTTTCCACAGAATGCTATGCACTGTGCGAAGTGATGAAGAGTTGGCAAACTATTTGTCATATGAATTGGCTGCCCAGCCACCATCACTGTTTGATAATACTTCAATCCGGAAGGGCACGAAATCATCTCTTGTTCTTGTTCTGGATACATTCTCACCATGTGAATTGTCCGTTCCACTCAATGCAACATATACAATTGATGGTGGCCACCTTTTGCACAGAGTTGTATGGCTACGACCAGCAACCTACAGACAAATATGCGAGCAATATGTCGCGTACGTCACGGAGCACTACGGTAGATGCCACATTGTGTTTGACGGCTATGAAGGAGGCCCCACCATAAAAGATGTCGAGCACCTAAGAAGAGGAAAATTAGTGACTTCAGTTCAGGTGAATGTTGAAGACAATGTTGATGTTTCTATGTCCCAACATGACTTTCTCGCAAACAAAAAAAACAAAGCTAGATTCATTACACTCCTAAAAGACCATCTTCACGCAGCTGGATGCCAGGTTTACCAGGCAGTCGGGGATGCAGACACTCTAATCATATCAAAAGCCATGGAAGTAGCATCATCAGGTCCATCAGTACTTGTGGGAGAAGATACTGATCTCCTGGTCTTGTTGATCACTCATGCGACAAATGAAACACACATGCTAATGCCTGGCACGAAAAGGAAAGCAGATCACGTATACAGCAGTCAGAAGATACAGAACAGTTTAGGAGACATGAAAGAGTATATGTTGTTCCTCCACGCATTTACAGGGTGTGATTCCACCTCCGCTCCTTTCAAAAAAGGGAAAAAGAATGCTTACAAACTGCTTTCTACAGATGATTCGCTTCATCACCAAATGGATGTCTTTAATTGTGCTTCATCTTCCCCAGAGTCAGTTGCAGCTGCAGGAGAAAAGTTCTTCCTGGCTATGTATGGTGTTAAGGGGCAACCAAATCTTGGCACAGCAAGACATCGCATTTATCTGAAGACCGTGGCCAAGCAGAAAGTCGGCGGTAGCTTCAACCTAGCAGTACTCCCACCCACCCCGGCTGCAGCATGCCAGCATTCACTACGCGTGCATTTACAAGTGCAGCAGTGGAGGTATATGGAACTACCACCTACAGACTGGGGCTGGAAGCTCCACACTGATAAACTCCTCCCAGTTCCAACACTACAAAAAGCTGTTCCAGAAAACCTTCTCAAACTTATTATGTGCAACTGCAAGACCTCCTGTGAAAGAAATTGTGAATGCAAAAGGAGTGGTCTTGAATGCTCTTTTATGTGTTGCCAGTGTGCAGGTTATGGATGTATCAATAGCCCACTCGTGGTCGACGAATGCGAATATGATGATACCAATGAGATGACCTGTACAGGCCCCAAGGAAAAGGACATTGATGATCCCGGTGAATTAACTTCACCACCGGCGAAACGAAAACGTCCAAATTAAATATGGAACAATGGCAATACAAGCCATGATAATTCAGATGTCTTGAAATTAAAATTAATTATTATAAACTCCTTGTCACTAACGTTGTCTTATTTACTCACCAGTATTTAATGTATCAGTAATAGTGTGTTTGTAAATCATATACTTTAAAACGAAGTTTTCATGAGTTGCAATTCCTTCGCTTTATTTTATTTAGTATTATTATTATTATTATTATTATGTTTATATTTCATACCCAAAATGTTGTTAAAGTGAAAATAAACCATATTCTTATTTCAATTGTTATTGTTGTCTGGCTACATCATTATATTACCTTTTCCTACTATTTTATTATTGACATTTTGTATGCCATGACCATTCTATACAGCTCATTATGTGTAATATGAAATATGATATTTAATTGTTTCTTTATGCTCTACAACTTTTATTTGAAACTGTTTCTGATAAAACCTACCGTTTAACTGTCAAAAACAAAAATAATCAGAATTTTGCCCCGCAAAAAGAGAAATGTTATTTCCAAGGTCACAGCAGCACAGTATTTCAAGGTAGAATGTTACTTTGTTGTATTTACATGAAAGCCCTTTTAAAAAGGAACAATTAAAAAAAACCCATGCCTCTAAGTCCAATTGTTTGGGCGCAATGACGATTTCCGTGAAAGTATGTGTAAAGTCCAAAATGGCAGACTTTTTTTTCAAAATGGCGGAAAAGCTGCAACCTAATTTTGGGGGATTTTCTTGGAGACATTTAGGGGGGGGTCCCCTTAACATTTTCCCATTGGTCCCGCTTTGTTATTTTGGATGTCTACCTCAAATCCTAATTTGACTAGACTATTAGGGATGGGTGAACAGATCGCGATTTGGGTTCAGGCGTTCGGTCCGTTCGCCGCGTTTGGGTTTGTCCATGTTCGGTTCGGGGGGGTTCAGAAAAAGGCTCTTTGTGCAAGAAATTATGGCCCCAGACCCATGATGGTGGGTCCTGGGCCTGGAGTGGCTGTTCCTTGGTCCGGTGGAATGACACGCCTCTGCGCGAGGAATGATGGCCCCAGACCCATGATGGTGGGTCCTGGGGCCAGAGTGACAGCTTCTAGATACATATTGGCCACAGCCCTCCCTTCCTGTAACTTGGCCCCAGAACCCTGATGGTGGGTCCTGGGGCTGGAGTGGCTGTTTCTTTTTTATATATCTATCTATCTCTACACTAAATCTAACTGCTATTAACTATTCTAAAACCTATTGAACTAAATGGAATATCCTAATAATTAACTACAAAGGCCTTGTCCTACAAACACACTGTATCTCTATCTATCTCTATAACTAAGCTAACTACTATGTATATCTATCTAGTAAGTATCTATCTAATAACTATCTATCTATATATACAATATTACACAGGGGGAAACACAAAGAACACAGGGAGGGGTACAAAACTGTAATAAAAATCAATCTAATAATAATCCTACTCTAAATAAATCCAAAACTTAAAACAGAGGAAGGGAATCAGGGATGGAATAAGAGGGAGAGGGAAAGGATTCAATGAAGGGGGAGGGAGGAAGGAAGATTGAACACAGGGAGGGGTAAAAAGAAAAAATAACACCTGAATCTATCTAATATTATCTAAATAAATGATAATATGGAGGTAAATGGGTTGGATGGGTGAAATAGGAGGAGGGTGGCAATGGATTAGGAATAGGAAGGAACAAAAACTGCTGGGAGAGAGGGAGCCTTCTGAAACGCTTGCTGTTCAGGAACAGTGACTAGCTAGAAGATGTTGGGAAGGGGGGAGGCAATCAGTTTTGTTTCTTGCTGTGCCCGCCTCACCGCAAGCCCCATTGGCTCCGTGCAGCCTAGCCTGTGACCAATCGCAGACTGCAAAGCCAGTGGTCTGAGGCGAAAAGGGATGGTGATTGGGTAGGCTGGCTGCTACTCCAAGCCTCTCCACCCCTGGTGCCTGGAAGTCTGCTCCTCAGCTGACTCCCCCTACCTGTCACGTTTTGCCTTCCAGTGACACATTTTTGCCACCCAAACGTGATCCGAACTGACCGAACTGTTCAGTCATTTCGACGTTTGGATCTAGTTCGGTTCGGTCAGTTCGTGTTTGGATTCGTGTTTGGTCGTCCAAACAGGCCGAGTTCGGGCCGAACGTCACTATTTGAGGTATAACTTCTGATAATTTGTCCAGATTTATACATAAGTATAGGACTTTATACAATAAGTATGAGTGCTAAGGATATAAATACTAATAGGTGCTGGACAGAACTGTTTCTGACCACTTATACACGTCTTCTTCAACAGCACTATAACAAACGGTAGCATTTCTGACTTTGAGTGAGTCTGTAATACAAATTAGTATGGAATAATCCCTATTGCACCAAAAACATATACTTGGGTAAGAGAAACTTACCTCCAAGCAATATATTCCATTTTAGTTGTTTATAGCTTCTACAACCTATAAGTGTAAATTAAGCTGTTTAATATCAGTTATAACCAACCCCCAAATAAAGCTACCAATGTACCAAACAAAAAACATAAACTCACCCTCTATCAGAAAACAAACACACATTCATACAGTTCAACAAGTCAAACCAACTAGGCAGTGAGGTTTATATAAAGCTCCAAGTCAGTGGGCTGTCCTTCCTCTGAGACCTGGATTTTGTGTAAATGTGTCCTGTAAAATCACAAACTTTCACAGAAGCAGCAAACACAGGTTTTAGCTGTAGAAAAGGTGAATGTGGGTGTCTTAACTAGCAAGTCTTTCTCCAGATTAGAAGTACAATTGTTCCATAGAGCATCTGTTTTGCTGCAAGTGGGAGGAGGAGTAGGAAGTTAAGTTCATGCTACAACAATTTGCAAATCAACAAGCCTAGGCTGTTTTCTTATCTGCTCCTGTTAATTGCTTCAGAGATGAGAATGCATGTAAATCAGGGATGGGGAACCCCTGGTCTACATCTGGTCTGTGGATTGGATGGGGAGCAGGGAAGTGGCACTTTGGGATGCAAAATGAGGAAAACTTAACAAGGTCCCAGCACCTGTACTCTCCCACCCTCCCCATATGTCCCAGTGTCCTCCATCCCCAGGGACTCCAGCCAACCCTCTACCCTGTGGCCCTGGAGTGTCTCAGCAGCCATGGGTGTTTTTAGACAGGATGCTACCCTGTATGGCCATCCAGGAGATGTGGAGCAGGGGTGTGTGTGTGTGTGCATGCTCCTGTGAGTCACAGAGCACCCACTCATAGCTACACACAGAGCAATGCCGGGAAATCCATACTGCTCTGTGCAGGGCAAGCCAAATAACTCCCAAGTCCCTCCGCATATGGGATGGCCAGCCATGCCAGCAGACCAGTCTGCTACTCATAGGCACTGTAGGTGAGCGACACAGCCTTTGCAAGTCAGAACTGGCTGGGAGCACTGAGGAGCCCGGGTTCCCCAGCGCTCACACCAGGGACATTTCAATTGCAAAGGCCAGCCTGGTGTGCTCCTCCCTCCCCCATGGGCCATGGCAGGGGGAGCATGTGGCGGCTTGTCCTGTGGCCAGGGTAACCACACTGGGAGCTGCCTGATTGCATCCCTTCCCACACACTCCACCTGAGTGGCTGCTCTGTGGCAGTGCCACACAACAGCCTCGGACCTCTACCCCCATTGCCTTGCTCATTTAAAAACACCCCACATCTCTGGCTGCCCCCAACCCATTCTTTGCCCTGGCCTGTACACAGGTTACTCACTCAATTTAAATATTTCCTCAGCTGCTTTAGTTAAATGCAGCTTTGAGGAAGTTATGTACTTGTGCTTAGACTACAGCTGCTTTGAAAGAAACGAATCCAAGCAGCCTTTTCAAGATGACACAAAAACATATCAATACCTTATGATTACAAAGTCTCTACTGGGAAAGCAAATGGAGAAAGGATGATGCTTTAAAAGATTATAAAAATTAGTTTTAAGAAATCATATTCATTTTGTTTTTTAATATCTTAATTACAGTGGTTTTTTCAGATCCTAGGGCAGCCTTCTACATAGCCTAATATGCAATATTTCCACTCACTGGACCTTGTCCTTAAAGGTCACAATCGTGAAACCATGTAGTCCCTATAGAGGCAGTGGGACTGCACCAAGGAAAGTGGTTGCAGAACTGCAGCTGAACTGACCTTATTTGGGAGCATATGCATAGACAGACATAAGCATGTTGAAAGGCACAGCAGCCCACCTTAGGATGTTTTTAGATGAGTGGCTCCCCAGCCATTACCCACCCATCATGCATGTTGCAGGGCTGCACTGGTGCCCTATGCAGCCCTTCAATATGCGTAATGGGTGGGGAGGTGCTTGTCTAAAAACACCTAGTGGCAGGAGAGTCTCAGCCACGGAGTTTGGTAGATCTGGTGGCAACAGCTGCTGTTAACTTGAAGGTAGAAGCAGCTATCAAGCAGCACTGCATGCAAATTTGAAATATCTGACAAGCCCTCCTTGTAACAACACTGGATACATCTTAAAGCAAATTCTCCCACTGAAATCAATAGGACTACAAAAACAAGATCAAAACCATGGTCTTGCACTCTTAAACTCTTGCACTCTTAAAATCAGGGGAAGCTGTGCCATTAACTTCAATGAGCAGAGGGCTGAGCCTTATAGGTGAAATCAAACATTTTTGTTTGTAGTATAAGCAAGGTCAGTCCTATAATTTAACTTTCCAAAATTTGTTTTATTAACACGTCATGCCTAAATTGCTATATACGTTTATTGTGTTGCCTATAAAGATCCCCAACCAATTTTTTAAAGATGTGGCGATATGGCTCAAGAAGTGAGTATGGCAGGGCAGATGTCCAATAATCAGCCACTCCTGTATTGAATAGGAGTTGCTCTAGGGGGTGGCCTTAACCTCCCTGATATAGTGCTGTACCACTGGGCAGCAGTTCTCAAAGCTATTAAGTACTGGTATGGTGCTGGTACTGCTGCCAAGTGGGTTGGTACAGAGCAACAAGTTATGAGCCTGATTCACTGCCAGGAGATGCTGGTCACTTTTGCTGTAAAAGGAACCTCTGCTATGGAGTGTCACCCTTATTGGCCTGGCATGGGCAACCTGGACAAAGTCAGCAGTTAAAATGGATTTAGGGGGTAGCCTAGCCCCATAGATTGGCTCAGCCTTCTGAGACAAGCAGACAGCTCAACACTTGATTAGGACCCTTAAGAAAAAAGGTATTATTCTGGCAAAGAATCTGTTTTCGGGGGAATCAATTCAAATCTAAGGCTGATCTTGAGAAGATAGTTCAATCTCCCATAGACATGCTTCAGTATAACCAGCTGAGGAGCTTTTTTATGAGCTCAAAAAAGAAACGTGAGTGTTTTACTCGACCCCCTAAGGGACCGGAACCCATTGTGTTTTCCTCTTCGAGTTTTAGGGGCTTGTGATCGAAAATATATTCTGAACTGAAAATAATCTGGTATAAGCCCCAATTGAGGTACCTAAAAAACCCGGGAGGGACATTCAGAACAAATTTGAAAAAAAGGAAGAGACCCAAATTTGGACATAAAAGTAAATGCTCCTCCTTGCTCTCTATTGTGGAGACCCCAACAACAATTACCATGCAACTACTTGACACCAGTTAAGGTGTCTCAATTTTTCAAGACTTCCTCGCCATTGTGCTGGAGGGGATGTGGTGAAAGGGGATATATTCCATTGCTGGTGTTCTTGTGCGATAGTCCAATCCTTCTGGACTAAAATATGGGACTTCGTAAAGGAGGCCACCAGCTTGAACCTGACCTTTAAGTCAGAAATTGCTCTTCTAGGATTTACCCGGATTTGCCACTGATGGAGGCACACAAAGGGACCTGTGTACAAATGTACTACTGGAATTTTACAACCAAGATCTAAGGGCAAGCATGACCTAAGAAACTTGCACATCACTCTAACTCTGCCATTTTATATTATCCTATTTATATATTGGAGTTACACATTTGAGGTTACCTTGGCACAGCAAACTTTTGTGCTGTACTTATGGTATATCAGTTGACATAACTGCTAACAAGAAAAGAATTTTTTAAACATTTCAAATTGCATACAGTATATAACATCAATATAAAATTCACTTTTATACACAGATATGGGACATATGTCATTCAAGAAAGAGAGAAGGAGGCAGACAGCGAAGTTGAAACAAGGAGGAAGTTGGTCTTAACATAGAGTGGTCCAGTGGGGAACCTCAAGCCCATGGGACAAATGTGGCCTGTGACAAGTTTTTACGTGGCCCCTAAATTCATCCAGTTCTCACCTGCAAGCACTGAAAGAATGAGCTTGGGAAAGGAGCGGAGGCCACATCAGGGGGTTCAAACACCTCCAGCAAGGTCTGTGCCAGAAATTCTACACACACACACAGAGGTACCCCTATGTGTAGAATGCAGACACACATGCACTTGCACAGTGGCACACACCCAAACGTACGTGCATGTGCACACTCAAATGCACTCCCCTGCACAGTGGCATACATACACACACCCCTGCACCATAGTGGCACATGTTCACACACACACAGGCACCTATGCCAGTGGCACACAAGTGTGTACACACACTGTACCTGTACAGTGGCACTTCCACTCACCATGCACACACACCAGGACCAATAGGGGATGGAGGGAAAGTCTGGGGGAAGGTTGGCTTGGGGGTGGGGACGGAAAGGTAAACGTGACAGCTGATAGTCTTTACCCAGTTTTACCCATGTGTCTGTGAGCCCCAGAAATGCATACCCAGACTCTGGCAGGAGCACACCCAGATGGAGAGAGACCAGACCTCCCTGGCAATGGGACAGGGATCTAGCCTCACAGCCAGAGGGGGAAGAAGGGATAATGGGAGTAAGGAGGAGCTGGAGAGTGCAAACAAATAAATGGTAAAAAACACAAAAAAACAGTTCCCATTCCTGCTTAACTCCATTCCCTGCCCCCCCCCCCCCCCCCCCCCCCCCTTCCTTGGAGGCAAAACTAATCCCCTCGCTGCTGGTGCTGAGGGATGCACTGTCCTGGTGGAAACAGTGCCAGAGGTCAAAACCTGCCTCACCATACGTCCCCTTTAAAAGAGGAAGCTTATGAAAAATACGTGCTGCAGGGCTGTACTGGAACCAATGCAGCCCTGCACCATGTATTTTTCATAAGCATCCTCTTTTAAAGGGGAGGTATGGTCACCCTACACCAAACATGTTTTAACTTGACTTTGAGGTGAGGGGTGCAGTGCTAACTAGCTAGACACTACCTTGTTGTCTGACTAGCTACCCGTGTGTGAGCCAGGGCCGGCCCCAGGGTTTGTGAGGCCATGCGTGAAGTCTTGGTGAGGGATCTAATTATGCAAATGTGTAAATTTACATAAGATTTACTCCCTCTGGACAGGAAGGACTCCCATTCTCCACCCCTTCAAGCAACGATGGAGAAGTATGGCCTCCCTATGCTTCTCCACCCCACCCCACCCGGTTTGGCACCCCTTGGCTGCCTTCCCTGGCGCGCAGCCGAGGGGCCATAAACAAGCATGGCCTCCCAATGCTTTCTCACCCCCCCAAGCATCTACCACCACTCCTTCCCGAGTGGTGCCACTGCAGGGGCAGCCAGGTGGGCAGTGAGGCAGGTACAGAGAGACTGACTGCGTCCACTGCCTTACTGGAGGGGCTGAGCTTAGCCAGTCTGGCCTCCAGAGCCTGTTGCTTCTTGCTGCCGGTGCCTTGTGCACGCATGTGGTGCAACCAGTCAGAGGTGCTGCTATTAAACACACCAGACACCCAAAATGCAGCTAGCTTATTAAGCACATACCATGAAAAGAGACATATATATCTATACCGTTCTATCTATCTATCTAAAACCAGTTCAGTTGTGCCCCCATAATCAGTTCATGCTGTCCCCACTCCCATATAATCAATTCACGTTGCCCCACCACTCATAACCATTTAATTTGTGCACCTGGGGCAGCGTGAATTGATTATATGGGGGGCACAAATGAACTGGTTATGGGGTGCGGGTTTAAAGACAGTATTCCTGTTAGCAATAATAAGAAAAGTTAGTGGAATAGCAGCCATAATAATCTCAGAACCATATTTGCAGATTTATTTTCCAAGATAGAATAGATATTGCTTTACATCCTAAATTCCTACCTAAATAGTATAAGTAAGACAGTTGTGAGAATGTGACCCTTTTTACCCGGGTTTCTCTCACCCATGAACACACAGCTTTCTGCGCGTTCATGGGTGGGGGAGCCCCGTGTGAACGATGCAGTGCACACGCCCATGGTGAGTGATGGGTGCACGTGGGCCCACCTAACACGCATCCCCGCACACGGAGCAACTGGGGGAAACGGCGGTTACTCCATGGATATGGATGAGTGGGGTGGGTGGGTGAGTTGGGATGCATAGGCATGCCCTGTCCATCCACTGGCATGCCTACAGTCCCCCACCCCCCTGCAGAGCCATGTAAAAATAAAGCGTGAAGAACCACTCGAACAGGTTGCTACCTTGAAAACAAGGTTCTTTGAGATGGCTCCGAACATTCTCACAACACCCACCCTTCCATCCCCACATGGAATTTTTTTCTTATATTTCTAGAAAGGGTTGGAAGGAACTGTCATTCTGAGGGGGAAGAGTGCTTTCTCTACTGGAGGCGCTCGAGACCATTGTGGTCTATTCTTTGAATAGGGTGAGCATGCACAACCCAGTTGTGAGAATGTTAGACATCATCTCCAAGACCCTTCTTTACAAGGTAGCAACCTTCTGATCAGCACATGGGGAGGAGTGGTTTGTAAACAAACAGGTCCCATTGGTGTCCCTGCTGATGGAGCACTACTAGGAGGCAGAGGCAGGTGATGGATGGGGACGGAGGCAGGGAGGGGAGGCAGAACTTATTGGGTAAGAAGCTGGCTGCTGCTTGCTGCCCAGCTATGCAAATGCAGGGCCCCAGCTAGCTGCCGGGCCATATGCATGGCACATGACTGCACACGCTGTGAGCCTCCGACTCCATCGCCCCCTTCTCTGTGCTTGCTGCCTTCCGGCTCTGGCTCCTCCGAGTCCTCCTGACCGTCGCGACAAGTCCGTCCACTCCAGCGGCACCAATCCTACGCCGAGGATCAGGCTCTGGGTAGGCGGTCGCATGCAACAGCAGCAGCAGGAGGCGGAGAGATGAGTCGGGCTCATCAGCCGGACCAGGCAGACTCCTACAAGCAGCGAGGGAAGGATGCGTGTCGGCTGCGTTGTTGCAGCAGGCGGACAGTTTCCCGCTGCTGCTACTACTACAGTGCGCCTGCGCGGTTTCCGGGTCCCAGCGGCCCCTCCCTCGAGCTTTTCGAGATGCCTCCGGCCGCGATTCCTGCTCCCGGAAGTCCCCCCGCCCCCTGGCGCGTGCAAACGGTTTTCTTGCTGGCTTGTGCTTCCCGCGAGCGGTTTCGCTTCCGGGGAAACCAGCACAGCCTGCGCTCTAGCCCTCTCGGCTCCGCCCCCGCCCTCTCTGAACTCTTTAGCACCTCCCCTCCCCCCTTCGTGATTCCGGGCCGCTCAGTCTCTCATTACTATGCAGGCTCCGCCCCCTCGGGCTGTCAGTCGTCCACCCCGTGCCCAACAGAACAACCAGCCGCGCGCAGCAGGCAGAGAAGCGCCGGCTGGGGGAGCTCGCGCGCCGAGTTGAGCGCTCGAGACGCTTCCGTTTCTGCCCCGTCCCAACATGGCAGCAGCGACGGAAAGCGACAGTGGGGTCCGAACCGTGTTCGTGTTCGACCGGCGCCGGGAAGAGTCGGACGCAGGCGAGAAAGCGCTGAGTTGCTGCCATGAGACCTTGGAGGGCTTCCGCAGCGCCGTTTGCCAGGTACCTGCCGCAGCAGGGGAACCGGCAGCAACGCGCGGGGGAGAGGGGGGCGGGCTGCCTCTTGCTTCGCTGTAGCAACCAGCGTACGGGCTGCTGAACCTGCTGCTGGGGGCAAGGCTCCTGTCGGGCAACAACAGGGAGGCGGGGCTGTGGTGTTCGAACCCCCAGCACGCACCTTCTCACTGGCCGTTTCCCGTGGGCGGCCGAACTGCTGCGCCTGGGCGCGGAGTGTTCGAGAACGCTAGCCTTGCGGTCTCGTGCCGACTGCACGTGCGAGGGGGCGGGGTGGGCAGCGGCCCTAAACTGCTGGACCTTGCCGCTTTTCTGGATACCGTTATTCCACGGGGCGGGGGAGGGACTGTCAGGAGAAAGCCATTGCTTTGCGCTGCGCGCGCGCTAGTAGGGTTCTGTTGCGGGATGGAGTTAGGCCTCGAGAAACTTGTTTTTATCTGAAAAATCCAGCTCGATCAGACTTCTTTGCAAACGTGCATAACAGCTATCTATATTCAGGGGAGGCAGGCTAGAGGAGCGCTTTCCCACGCACGATTTGCCTACGGGAAAGAATCTGGGAGTCAAAACTGGTGGGGGGGTTTCTAACGTGGGGGGACTCCTCCCCCCCCCCCAGCCTATTTTTGCCGGTAAACCTTTGGAGGGTTGCAAATATCCCCCGCAGAATCGCTGGCAAAAATGCGTGGGGGGGCAGTCCCACATTACAAACCCCATGCATCGACTCCCGGAGAGAAAGCATGCAAGGGAAGGAACGTGGGAAATGCTCAAGTTCTGACCTGTTCAAAGGCCTGCCGGATTTGCATGTGCATCCCCTCCCCATGTCTTTTAATAACCCTTTCTTGCAGGTGTGAAATTGATTTGCCTTAAGCTCGTTCTAGTCAGTAAAAGCAGAAAGTTGAAGAGAAAACAAATGGTGTTTGAACTAATTTCTTAGACACAGTAGTATTTTGTTATACAGTAGTACTCTGTATACAGTTGCTGTAACTACAAAATCAAATAGTCTCTGACTAGAGATGTGCCCATAATTTTCATTTTGGGGAGCTACCAGCCAAATGGGCGTTTAAGCTTGTGTTTCAATCTAAAATTGGGAAACACTTGAAAAGTTGTGCTACTCTGAGAAAATCAAGAAGCAAATTCTGAGATGAGGTTTTTGTTATGCCCTAAAAAATACTTTAAAAAAATGTCTATAAGCCTAATGGGAATAAGGAAATATGCATCCATTACTGGCGGTTGTGAAGTAGCTGAATCAGTGATTTGGTATCCGAAAGACTGGAGTCAGACGTTGTGAACATTGAGATGTCTCAGTCCTGTAGAGTCAAGAAGCTGGACAGTTAGACATCTTGTGGTTTGTTTGGTGTTTTTGGTGTCTGTTAATTGGGTTATGTACATAAGTCGAAGTGTAAGAAAAGACATCTGTGGCCCAGGACTCACTGGCATGTCTGTTTACGTGGTGCCAGATGTTGACCTGGCACTGCCCTGGGATGGGTAGTGGGCTCTGTCCTCAGAAAATCCCCAAGGATGCAGCCTGGTCTAACAGCTGCTCACGTGGGCATTGTGTGTTCAGCCCTGTCATACCTGCCTCTGGGCAGGGGCTGCCATTGCCAGCACCATGGCTGTCCATCATGGCAGAGGGCGGGGCTGCACTCTTACCCCTACACATTTGTTTAGCTCTCTTGCCTTACTGGGGTGTTCAGGTGGAAGGGATGGATCTCCAGTTGCAGGCACATTCGGTTCCCCTCCCCAGCCCTGGGTTGTGTCGGTTGTGATGGGCTGGGGAGCTGTGACGCCGCCTGCACGTCTGTTTTTATCTGAAGTCTTTCTTGCACAGTGTGTCCTGGATCTGAACTTTATTTTTTGCCTGTTCTACCAAAGCTGTTGTCCAAGACCTGATCCTTCTGTCATGGGGTATGTAAGTGCCCGGTAAATTATTATTATGGATAACAGTTACTGGTGCTGATCGTGTGTGTAAGTTGTAGCTCATAGTAAAATCTTGGCTTAATTCCCTTATACTGCTTCCACCTTCATCATTTTTATTTCATCCTAGCTCTTTTCTACTGCAAGTCCTCACTGTGTATTTAGTCAGTGTCTAGTCTCTTGGTTGATTGAGACCATAGCTACTATTGTAGTAGAAAGTAATGATAAAATAAGTAAAGCTGGCTAGCTTACACAGCCTTTTTACAGTTTGCACACAGATGGATTCTTTGTGCCAGTTTACTTTACATGAAACGTAAAATCTAATGACCAGCACCTTATATGAATGGCTAGTGTTGAACAGTTACAAGCTTTGGCATATGAATTTATGATTCAATGGTAACCTCAAAGTGAAGAAAGTAGAATAAGAGGGAAGAAACTGCATCTGTTTATTTCATCAAATGTTAAGGGTGAAGAAATAATCAAGAGATCTCAGAATACAGAAAATCTGTTGCTTTGCTTTCATGTTGAAAGCAAAAATCAGTTTAATTAAACAATAGAAGAGCAAAATCTTAAGCTTGATAATTAGACACGTTGTTACCATTACTGTTGCAGCAGGTGTGACCATATCAAGCCCTGTTTCAGGACTCCAGGTAGTTCTTAATTTGTTAGCAAAATAGTGGTTAAGGTCAGTACATGTTTATACCATTTTGAAGTTGCTGAGATGTATCTCTGATAAACCGACCAAATTTAATCTTATATCTCACCAAAAAACCACACAAAATTGGGCTTGTGGTCACGAACCGCAAGAGACACATGCATGCATATGCGCACAGATCTGTTCTGCTTTGCGATTGGCTGGTGGAGCTGGTGCTCTGCAGTTCTGGCTGCTGAGGTTCTGAGGAGTAGCTACAATTCAGCTACGGAGACTTGGGTGCAGAGAAGTAAGATGCAGGAACAGTTAGGCAGTAAGGAACCCAGGACCAGGCCTGGTCAGTAGCTGTATTCGAATTACCCAAGAACCATATATGATTCCTGACTCTGAGCCATGGCTTGTCCAGCCGTGCTATAGGAATTTTGAAGAAATTTCTGAGAACCATGTGAAGAGATGCCATTTATTTCAGTCACTTTTTTCATCTGCATTCTCTGGAATAAGCTTGTATTGATTGGTTTATATTGATTTATACAGAATACAGTAGCATATTTGTCAAAGCTTAGTGCTGGGAATTAACTGAATGTACAGAGTAGGAGGTTATAAAGGCAGTGCAGGCCTTTGGTTTTTATATTTCCTACCTTGAAATAAGGAAATGATTCTTCATTCAAATTTTCCATCCTTGACTAGGGGTTGGACCTATGCTCATAAAAGTTGTTTGGTGCAAGTGCAGAACATCGTAGTTTGGAGTTGAAAACCCTCTTAAACTTGCATACAAAAGGGAAAAGTCCCTGCCCCTAGGGCTTACAATCTGAGAGACAGGAGCTGGGGGAGAGACTATATCTTGAGAGTTTATATTACTTTTTTTTCAGTGAAGCAGAGTAAACTTTCCTTTAGCCACTAGTAAAGGCTCCTCTAGCCACTCTACCTGTACACCTATCTCCTGTAAATCCCCCTTCTGTTTCACATCCTCCTGTGATCAGACTCCTAAGAGAACCAGTAAGTGTATATCCTGCCACCACTGAAACTACCTGACTAAAACGCTGTATTGTCTAGCCTCATGAAGTAACTTTTTAAGCCTATAGCTGTCTTCGCCTATTGCCTATACACCAATAATGTCTCCCCTCCATTACGAAGACCTCCTTTGTGATAATTAACAAACTTTAAGCATTCGTAGTTGGTTCCTTCTTTTTACAGATAGTTTATACTAACTATCTTTTTAAGTGTTCATTCCAAATGAATGAGCCAAATCAGTTTAATTCCAAATTATTCGTTTTTTGGATATTTTCCTCATGCCTTGCTCTTCCTCTGAAGACACTACTCTACATATGTACAAGAGTGTAATACTCAGTATGTGTATACTCTACATGAGTATTTATTGTATGTTCATCTGAAAAGGGTCAAGCCTTTTAGAAAGTCCACCATGCTCTTAGTTGTGCTGAGAATGATCACTCCAGAGGGCAGACTGACTGTACTCCCCTTTCTAAATGATAGTGTAAATGTGTAGGGTATTAAGTAGCCAGACTTCTCTTCCTCCATTGTGAGGTGCATTCCACAAAAGATAAGGATACCAGCTCTTTAACATATGTATGTCTGTAAAGATGATGCATGGTACCTCATGTATATTCTGTAAGTGCTATTCTCTAAGTCTAGTTTGCTACTCTGTTTAGATAGCACCTCATTCCCACTTTCCAGTCCACAGATGCGACTCTTCAGTCACCAGAAGTTAGATGTAACAGGAAGTTACTTGCCCTGTACTGTTACAGAACTTCAAGATGTTTTGCTTGCCTCTGGTATTCTGTAGAGAAGTGTTTTTCAGTCAGCTTAAAAATTACATGATTACATACCAATGTTTGTAACAATGTAGCATCACTAAAATGTGAAAATACATTCACAAATCTCTCCCCTTCTTAGAGACTCCTTTAGGCATATTGCCCTAAGTGCAAATATCGTATGTGCATTCAAGAAAGGCAGATACCTATAGCAGACATTGATGACTTCTTTAAAATTCACAGGTTGCTAGTAAAATGCAGAAACAGAAGTTTCATGCCTCTGTGACTGTATTAAAACTGTCCTTGTGTAGAGTATACACATACTGAGTATTACACTCTTGTACATATGTAGATTCACCATGCCCCCATATTTCCTGGCTTTTGGGCTTTTCAGTGTCCCAGCCCAGTTGCTAGTTAGATGACTCATTAGCCGCACTGTTTCAGACTCTTAAAGGACCAATTCTTCAGTCCATTAGCCCCCTTCTCAGTGTACTGACTCTGCAAGTCATTTGTAACCTCTGTTACAGGAGGTTTTCTACCAAGCCCATGATGCAACAGAGGCTAAATAGAGGGCACAGTAGGCAACCCCACCCCCAATCACACAATAATGCAGAGGGCACAGCAGGCAACCCACACCCCCACCCCAACACAATCCCCCCCCCCCCCTCACCTTGGGATGCTTGGACCTGGGGCAAAGTCTCCCCTACCCCCAAGCCATGTGGTGTAGAGGGTCAGCGGCCACCCTCCCTCTCCGGGCCACTTGGGTCCAAGGCAAACCCTCCCCTATCCCCTACTTACCTGGCAGCTGTGGCAGGAGGAGGTGGCCCTTCAGCAGGAGCAGGCAAGCAACAGCTCTCCAGCAGTGGCAGGAGGAGGAGACAGCATTTCAGTGGCAGGAGAAGACAGGTGTCGCAACAAGTTCTCTCATGTAGGCAAGCGGCAGCAGCAAGACCTGACAGGTGGCAGCATTTTGTCCAGCGTGTGCAAGCATTGCCTTGCATGTGCTGGAAAGGGACATTTCTGCAAGATTCTGCGATGAGAGATTCTGCAGAAAAAACGCAAATCATGGTGCTGCATTTAACCCTCACCAGTCAACCTGGGTCTTTCTGACCCCAAAGGCACCTAACCCTCCCCCACTTTTTTAGCAAGCCTAAACCACTTCCTCACCCCATGTATTCATCAAGAAGTGTGAGCTCAACTGTACTGTGTTGTTTCATGCCCCTCTCCCCTTTTTTAATTGAGAAAATAATCATATTGTCAGGGGTCAAGTTGACACCAATGGGAAAATTAAAGCACTATACGCCTTGTGCATTTGAAGTAATGTTGACCCCAAGCACGTAGTTCTTTAAAAATATATTTGTTATTTTAAAAAAGGCTTAACTCAGCACTTACTCTCCTAATTAAGCCTTCTCAAAGAGAGCTAAGGACAACAATGTAGCATTTTGTTTGAGTTCATAAAGGTAACTTGTGGTGTGTTTAGAAAAATATCACCATAAAAGGCTTT
Organism: Sphenodon punctatus; assembly: GCA_003113815.1. Classification (NCBI taxonomy): domain Eukaryota; kingdom Metazoa; phylum Chordata; class Lepidosauria; order Sphenodontia; family Sphenodontidae; genus Sphenodon; species Sphenodon punctatus. The sequence goes on from QEPC01014287.1 coordinate 656,330, forward strand.
GGGGGTTTAAATTGACCCCAGATGAAAAGTCAGCTTGCCAACTTCAACTGTTGTTCATGTTTACACCGGAGTTAACACCTTCATAGTGTGAACCCCCAACAATGTTGTTTTCATCATAGCTATTGCAATTTTGTGTTGGAAAAAGCCTACCAGTTAGGTATCAGGGGTCATTTTGACCCCTGCAGTATTTACTGTGAACTCGGTAAATAATGACTCCATTGACTCCTCCCTTCCTTTCTAGGGTGGGATTTTTGGAAATAAATATTGGGTTTCTCAGGATTGACATTTTTCAGACTCTGGTAGGCAAGAGTTTGTTCTGTGACTGCTTACTTCTGAGACACAACATGGCCACAGACATACTGCCTGCAGAAGCAGCCTACAACATATTGATGGAATCCGACTCAAACAGAATTGGGAACTTCCAGGCATATCAGCTGCTGGCACAGAAGACCATGATGCTTCAGACAATGAGGACAGCAGTGATGACGGTGGTGAAAATGATGAACAAGTTATGTATTGATTGTTGCATGTGTGCAAATGAACCAGACAATTAAAAGTTTGTATCAAGGATATTGCGTACTAAAATTCAAAGTGTTTTGCATGTGTATTTTGCCTTGTAATTGTACTGTTCCCTATTTAGTGTGAAATGTTGCATTTGCAAGTTCTGTTAAGTTTGTGTTTTAGAAATGGGGAGGGGTTGTCAATTCTACCCCCTGTATCGTAATTGCCAAGTGTACTTATTGACGTTGAGGGGGGTGGTTACCCCCCAATACCTAAATCTTGTTTTGTATTTCTGTTCCTCAAACCTTAACTTACTAAACTGTCTTTTTAAAAAAAATGTTAAACTGGAGCCATTTTCTAAGCATTCAAATTCGCTATTTTTCAGCTATTTATTATTTGGGGTCAACTTGACCACAAAACAGTATTAAATAGTCCGTTTTTCCTGCATGGGAGGGTTAACTGGGGACACGGGGCTGCACCAATTAGTAGCCCTGTCCTTGCACGAGGACCAGAAAAAGGGGAGGTAATGTTGGAAAAACTGTTTGGGGGTGGTGGTGGTGGTAGCACCACCTAGTGAGGAGGGTTTGGGAGATGGAAAGGTCTTCTTGCTTACATTAACCCAAGTCCCCACCAGAAACAGTGACAAAGAAACCCCTATCAACACAAGGGGTAGCTTTTTCTTCAGGATAGTATAATTGGCAAAACCATCATCCTGAGGCCAGAGATCATTGTAGGGGAACACCTTGGGATTAAGCAGGGAATATAATTTTCCCAAAGGAGGAGGAAGACTCATGCAGAAGAGGTGACAAAGCTAGTAGCCAGCAGACAAGACCTAGAAGGACGATCAGATAGAAGACACAGTATCCAGGCAGAGGGAGAGGTAAGAACAGTGAAACACACCAACCAGACAGCAAATATAACAAGATAGGAGAGCAGGAGCTAAGAAAGCCACAAAGGTACTGGTGCTCTATGGAAAGAACAACACACATACAGCAAATGGGTGATACTAAGGGGGAGGAAGTGCTAAAGTAACTATAAGGACAGGAAAGCTCTGTAAGGGGATACAAAAGAAGCAAGACAGAACAAAAGGAAGACAAGACAACAAAGAACTAAAATGAGAAGCTATGAAGGGGGAACAGCACATTGAGGGAGGAACTATAAAAAGCCTAGCGTAACTATGGAGGCGGAGAAGACACCAAACGGAACTAAGCAAGGGAACAAGATACTTAAGCAAGGTACTATGAGAGTACAGGGAAGCAGAGGAGAGAAACAGGACAAGGAACTAAGACTACGCTAAAGGGGAACAGGTGTGCTAATGTTGGGGGGCAGGGAGAGTGACAGCACACACAGCAAGATACCAACTATAAGGGAAGCAAGAGCTGTAACAAACTATAAGGGAGAAAAACATGCAGAATAAATAAACAAGGGAGACGGAGAATAAGAGAGGGGAAATACACTCAACACAGAGGGGAAATGGACAAGCCAAACAAGGGAAAAGAAAAACAACTATAAGCAGTGATGTGGGTTTTGCAGAAATTTCTGAATTGGAAAATTTTCCCATGCTAATCTTTTCTAATTTTGCATGAAATTTGCATAATTTTTTTCCTCAGTGTTTTTCTATGCAACTTTTTCTGATCTCTTAGATTGTGGTGTGATTTGGCATGTTTGACATATTTTTAGTAAACAACACTAAACAATGCACCATATTAATTTTACTTGCTGTAATATATCAGTTTATCCAGTAGTCTGCCAAGTGCCAACTGCAATATTTGATTAGGGGGAAGAGAAAATAAATAAATACTTAACACGCTTAATGTTTTGGTTTCCCTTTCAGTAATTTTCCACAAGCAGCAAAATGCTGCCAAAACTCTGATATACCACCTGACACAGCAAGACAGACAAGGATCTTCCATCTTTGCTGATGATCCTATTGAGAGAGCAGTAATATTGCTCCAGTTGGGAACATAAGGGAAAGCATAGCAGAGACAAAAGCAAGCAGTCAACACCACTAGAAGCACTTATGGGTCAAGAGAAAGTACTTTTCTTCTGACACATTCATGAATGACCAATCTTTTATCAGGACTGCTTCTGCACACAGCAGATTCTTAACTATGCTTAGCTGTGCAACTGGTGATTTTCTACTGTGTTTCCCCAGTAGGAGCAAAGTAAAAAATAGTGAGCTTTGCAAAGTTGTATTACTACTGCCACTCAGAAGGAGCCAATTGAAACAGGGATTTGGGATATCCCCAGAAGTTCCTCTGAGCCAAAGACAAAAAGCAAGGAATAGCACAGGTTGAAAGAGCAGAAGGAAAAGACAAATAATCAAGTGTGCGTCGTTCCCTGAGGGAAATAAGAAAGATCCTAGTAGAGCAGATTCATCTGACTTGCTTACATAAGAGCAGCTGCCCTAGGAGAATCTTGGTCTTCCTACAGTTATTTTAAAGTAGCCCCACTTTAATGGACGCCCTGAAAAATTTGGTGGTGGAAAATTTTCTGCCCCGCGTCTCTGTCAATAAGCAAACTAATAATGAGACACACAAAGTGTAGTGAAGGATCAAAAGGGCCAGAATAGCAGCAAGAATCAGGAACAGGTACGCCACAAATGCCTGCAGTTCCCAGCATACCTTTTATATAAAGCTGCAAGCCAATCAAGAAGCCAGTGGGCATGTCCATAGACTGCAAGTGAGAGAGAGGGTAAAAAATACAAGGGAGAAACCAAAGCTCAAGCAGGTGGTGGCACAGAAGGGGAAGCAACTACTGCCAAGGGTTCAGGGCTGTGCCCTGGCAGTGCCTTCATATTGCATACCATGCAGTCACTATCTCCAAGCAATACCAAATGTCATTACCTGAACATCATCAAGTTTTGAACTGTAGGACAAAACCTAAATGGCAGCCTCCTATGCAGCCCCCATATTTGGTTGGCACATTTTCCTATGTGTTTTGGAAATGCACTGTTAGAGGGGAATGAGAAATAGAAACTGCATTGATGAAAGTGGTTTGAATTGTTGAACCTCCTGAGAATGTTTGGCATGTACATGTGTTAAATTGTTTGCGGTGTTGCCATTTTATCTCTGTTTAAAACTTACCGAAAGTGAATGCACATAGAGTAATCAACCATACTTATCAGTGATGACATAAGCTATATGTTTTGAGGGAACATCAGTGAAGGAGCAGCCATCGCTTTCCAAAACATGCCATACATTGACTTCCATGTCCATAAACATAATTTACATAATCTGTTTTTTGTTTGTTTGTTTAATAAAAAAAAAACTTTTGGTAACCTGTGAGTGCTTGATGATGGTATAAAGTACAAAGCCCATTGTCATCGTTACTATATCAGCCTAACATTTTTCTGCTAAACTACCTGTTAATGACATTTTGAATACTGAACCATCATATCTACAAATCAAGCCCCCTTACATTGAAGCTGTGGGAGTGGTTGCAAGCTTCTTGAAGATAAGCCCTCGGAGAAGGACATGGTGTGCACAATCACTCTTTCCTAGTGGATTACATAACTGTTTCTACTGTCACCAGTTATAAAGTATTGATGAAAGATCATGTATTTGGGCTCTGGGAGGGGTATTCCATATAATACTATCAGATAGGATAATCAGAGCTGGTCTAGGCAGTCTTAAAAGGTAATATGGGCAGAATTATAGGTCTGCAGGGGTGGGGAGGCTCCTCACTAATGCTGATTCACTTCCTGAATAATCAAGTGTCTCAACACTGCCTGGGGCAACCCTGGGCCAATATCTGGCGGCACGTGGTTACACGTTCCGCCGGGTCCTAGACCAAAGTGGGCCCAAAACACATCTGTTTTTACGCTATAATTCAGTACCAAATCTCGTGTAGTCTTGCTTTCTAGGAGATACGTTCTAATCTTGGAAATGCTGGCCATGGTCCTGTAAGACACTGATTTCATTTGCCTCCATAACCACACTGGATTGCTGAATCTAAACTGGTTAGCAGCTATCCTGTAGAAATTTTACTGTAGCCAGCTTATCCAAAGGCATGCAGTAACCACCTTGTATAAATATTGGGACTCCAATTGTGATTATCTGCTGCTGTAGGACTCTTCAGAGTTTCAGAAGAGTGTCCTTTATTAAGCAAAGTTCTACATAGACTGTTTATTTCAGGCTTCAAAAACAAGATGCCATAATTTTATAATTGTGTGGCCCTGTTCGACAGTGTATACTTAATCCACTATTTAAAATGTTCAGTTATTCTCTTTCCTTATACTAGAAAGTCTTCTCTTTCAGCTCTGAATTCTGCTCTTGGGTAATCTGAAATGAAAAGTTTTATTGTACTGGCACATTAGCCTTGACAAATAATCAAATTTACAACCAAAATAAAATACTTTTAAGAACATTTAAATACAAAGTAAATAAATTTAAGACAGTAAGTAATAAACAAGCAAATTGGGAACAGAAAAAACACAAAGCCTACCTTACCACAATATCATATCCATAGCCATAGCATTTTGGACCCCCAGCCCACCTCCCCCTAAACTGGCTGGAAGGTCCTTTGGATTTCCCGCAGGCGGTACTTACTTGCCCTAAACGCAAAGATAGCCACTGCTCGAGTTACTTTCGGAGAGGTATCCCCAAGCAGAAAGATGAGCTTTTGAAGATCAGTTTTGCCTGCAGAATGCGTCATAAACGGCGGAATTTGGGCTCTAAGCCCACTATACAGTGGGCAGTGCAAAAGATAATGCGGGAGATCCTCAACAACTCTCTCCTTACATATACAGAGACAGTCAGAGTATCTCTGAGCAGCATATCTCCCCTTGAGAACTTCCATTACCACAGTATGACATCGTAATGATATGAAAGCATATCACAGCTTACATTGTAATGTCCTGCTCAAGTAAACTGGGCGTGACTTCCCCGCCCCCCACTACTTGTAATATGGTGCTGTTCTAGTATTAGCAGCAAGCATTCTATTGCCCTGGAGGTCAATATCCTTCGATCTCTCCCGAATGAGTTTTAACCCCTGTTTCGCTGTAAATACAGAGAGAAACTCGGGGGAGAAACCCAAGTAATTTATCCTCCTTTTCGTCATCTTCCACCAAGGACTAGAAGGGCCAGACGTCTGGTAGCATTCTTCCAGGCATAACCTGACCAAAGATTCTGTGTGGGTATGTATTGATTTTAACCAAAAACCAAGGATTAACTCCCCACACCTTCTTTCCCAAGATATCACCCCGGCCTCCAGAGTGCACATAGCAGAAGTTGTACTTCGTGGATCCCCCAGCAGTTTCTTAACAAAACAATTTTGGATTCCAGCCAGGGATTTTACAATACAAGGGTCTCTTCCCGACACTTGGACAGTACCTTGGCTACAAAAACCTTTAAAGCCAGCAAAAACATGTGCCCCCTACAAGAATAATAAAATCTCAAAATCATTACAACTGGGTTTGCAGCTTTCTTTAGAGCAGCCACATAGACCCTCCAAGAACCATTAAAGGAAAAGATCAGTCTCAGATACTTAAAGTATTTAACTTGTTGCAAAGGAACCCCTCCCATTTTCCAACTAAATGCCTTATATATTGGGGCAAAAATCATTATTATAGTTTTCTCATAGTTTACTATTAAACTATTCTCTGTACAAAGAGCATCAAAATCCATTAATAATCTCTTAAGTCCAAGGCGAGAGGAGGAAAGCAACACTGCGTCATCCGCGTAGAATAAACAAGCAANCCCCCCCCCCCCCCTTCAGCCTTGGTGCCATATATTTGTCCTGTTCTCTCATATTCAGAATTAAATCATTTATATATAAATTAAAAAGCGAGGGGGCTCTTGGGTAATCTGCTGCCACTGGTGAACTACTTCCATTGCCGTATGTCAGACAAGTCATAGCACAGTAACAGGTTCCAAGAAAAATTGCTGGTAGAAATGCTCTAGCTATCTGTGATTTAATGGCTCCTTATTTTAGGATAGTGGTTCTCAAACTTCCTCGAGTGGCTGTGTTCAGTGGGTGTGCCTGCCGCAGCCTGTCTCTATGAGCTCTTCAAAGCAGTCTCGTGCTCAGAATTGGCCCTCACCCCTCAGTGCGCCAATGCAAGAGTATATAAGGGCAAGGCCATTCCGTTCTCCTTAGTTCCTTCAGCCACATCAGATAGTTTCCAGCATATAGCAGGCTCGGTCTCCTTGGTTTCATGAGACTTTTCACCTAGTTGATAATAAAAATATAGCTCATTACATTAGGTTTTCAGTAGTTAGGCAGTTCTTAAAAAATAAAACACTAAAAACCTTTACATCTTTAGTTGCTTGGTTCTTGTTGCTAATTGTTGTTTAGTATTTCTAGTTTCCCGTTTATCCCCAGGTTAAGGGGTTCTTTTCAAAATGTCTCAAAAGAGAGGAGGTTTAAAAAAAGTATAAAGCTTGTAATTCCCTATATTCATCCACTGATTTGCACGACAAATGCCTCATTTGCTTAGGTGAGGGCCACTCTACTTTATTAATTATTATTATTATTATAATCATTTATATAGCGACAGCTGTGTGACCTGGTGAAGTACAGAACATAGAAATAGACGTGGTCCCTGCCTGTGGCTTACAATCTAAAAGACAAGGAGGGGGAGACAGGGAGAGGGGACAGTGGGAAAGACAGGGGAGAAGACAGACAAACATTCGTATAGCTTGTAATAGTTTAACCCCATGGGCTATAAAAGATAGACATGCCAGGTTCTAGCTGTGCTTATTGAAGAAAGCTCTTTCTCCAGTAGTTGTTCCTCAGAGATCTCCTGCAGCTTCCAAGAAATCTTCTCCTCAAGAGAAGACGAGAACCCCAGCCATCATCCCCTGTGCCGCTCCTGCTACATCCACAAATTCTGGTGCCAGCGGTACTGACTGGCACTAGTCTTCCAGAGCACACAATACTGTGCAATGGATAGAACAGTCTAGCACCGACTGATCAGCACCATGCTAAAAAGGATACCACTTCAGGGAAATGCAGGGAGAAGAGGTGGCACCACTCTCCAGAGACTCCTATGTCCAGAGAGTACAGTGAGCCTAAGACCAAAAAGAGAGAAAAAAATGGAACCCTGCTTTATTGAGGAATCCTCCATTCTAGCAGCACCAGATGCTACCCTGTAGGACCTGACTGTTCTACACACAGAGCAATCCTCCATTCCAGCAGCACTGGATGTTACCACACCCGACCCAGCACTGACCATAAGCATGGGTCACTAGAAATCAACCTCTCCTAGAACCTCAGTGCCTTTGGCACTGAAGCCTCCAGTAGAACGTAGCACACAGGCTAATTTTCTTGCTTTGGAATGTCTTTTGTTTGAAGGAGGAGAAAGTCTATGCATAAGCGGTCTCATTTTTTCAAACTGCCCACCTGCTCAATGTTTGAGAACACCATAGCAACCCTCCACCCTGGTGGGAACCTTACACTCTGGATCATCCTATTTAAACTAATTTGCCACAAGTTGTAGATCATGAGGTACTTAAGAGATCACTTTCTCCTCATAAAAATTGGCCAGCGCTGGATTTATCCCGTCTTCCTGTCTCTCCAGACACAGGCACTGATCACACCATGGTTCCCCATGCTCCTGTCATTCAAGATGTGGATCTGTTCCCTGTTCTAGAGCAAGATCCATGGACTGCTGCAATTACTCTGGAAGAGCTATACATTCTTCTCCAGCATGATCTATAAGAGCTGAGACACAGATGCCACTTAAGTCACTTCCTCAACCCACTCAACCCACCTGCCAATGCTCAGGATAATCAAACAGTTATCTCAGTAGTAAATGACCTGCTATTGACTGAGATGGTTGGTGGGGGACCCGACTCTTCCTAACAGAAACGAGGAAGTGTCTACAGATTTTGCCAAAGAGACTCCACCATCAACTTCAGATGAATCTCCCAAGTTCTTCTTCGAGGATCTCCGTGATTCTCACTATTGGGATTCACTTCCTGCTCCGCAGGTATCGGAAAACCTCTTGTCAGCAGATTCCAGGCAGAAGATGTCCTGGAAAGATCTAAAACATGGTGAGGGCTCCGTCCCTCCTCCCCCCCCTCCCCTCCCCTACTGTGAAAAGCATGGGTCCCAGATCGTGTGAGACTGGGAGTGCATAAAAGGGGGTGGAGCCCTCGCCGCCTCAGTTCCTTCCAACCGCGTCATGATTGGAAGACCTCCGTGCTTCTCAGCACAAGTCAGTAGTTTACCTCACAGAGAAGGACTTCTTTCTCTGGTAAGCTCTTGTCATTTTCTTCCTAAGAAAAAGGAAAAAAGAGAAAATCAGAAGACCTTGCAGTTGGGCTCTACCCCCCCCCCCCCCCGGGGTCCCCCCCCCGGGGCCTACTACCTACCTCTACCGGGCCAGCAAAGTATGCCCAAACAACCGGGCTTCAAGCGGTGCGCCTCCTGCCCCGCCACGCTCTCAGTGAGTGACACTCGCGAGCTTTGCCTCTCCTGCTTGGGAGAAGGACATAACATCAGGACTTGCTCTTACTGTGCTCTTCTCTCCTCTCGGACAAAAAGAGCATGCGCTCTGACACTGCAGGAGCTCCTTACTAGGAGAGCACTCCAGGGGGACGAAGAAGGACCTCTGTCCCTCTTGTCTAGACACCAGACCTCCATGGAGCCATTGGTCACTTCCCAGGCTGCTTCCTCCCACATTCTGGAGATGGCATCCGCAGCCTCGGTACCGCTGCCTGTACCACCGGTACCAGACACAGCCAGTACTGCCACCGTTCCCACTGCCACCAAGGAACAGCATTCTAAATGACAGGAGGAACACCATAAAAAGAAAAAGAGGTCACTCAGTGCCGACACGACCGTTTCCCGAACTCTAGAGGTAGACATGGTGTTCTCGGAGCCACTCCCGGTGACGCAGCCGACAGCGCAGAGTCCAGTACCGCAACCACCAGTACCATCGACTCAGCAGGCTCCACCCACACTGCACCAGACGGAGGATCTCCACAGGCCTCCCGGTCTACTTCTCATACTTGGTTCCAGCGACTCCATTGCTCCCGCTCTAGATTGCCTAGATAGGAGCCCTTGGAACCGGATCTCACCTTAGAGGGAGAACATACCGAGCCTTATCACCTCCTCAATGAACTGCTCTGCTTCTATAGGGATCAACGCTCCCGATATCCATGCTCCTGTTGCTCCCCATACAGGGACTCACGGTACCATCACAAGGACTATAGTCGGTACCATGGGTACGAGCTTAGGGACTATCGGTGCCGCTCTCAGAGCAGATCTCCTTATCCCTCAAGGATTGAATTCTTGTGCCTGGAACGCGAACAGCCTCAGGCCACTCGCCAATATAGACCTCCGGCACCACCTCGGGCACCAACAGCAACAGTGTCCAGACCTCCTGACTCTCCGTGAGACTTTGCCTTCCAGTCAGGGATGCAGTCAAGTCAGTCCTGGAGACAACTTCGCGTACCGGTACCACAGGTGCTGGCGCTGCAGACGGAACCGCAGCAGCAGAATATCTCCCCCACACAACAGGTGGAAACAAGGTTAGACCCGCCGGCGGAGTCCTCTTTCCTTAATGCGCTCCTCGGCATTCCACAGCTCCTTAGGGCTGCTCCCACTGCGGCAACAACTCCCGCTGCCCCTCATGACGGTGAGGCCTTATCTGAATGCTCGGCCTCCGTTTCTTCATCTTCTTTAATTGAGGAAGATGAAACCATCTCTCCGCCTCCCCCTGACACCATCTCTGACCCCAACTCCACCCTCTCCACGGAGGACAGTAAGGCCTTTCAGGCCATGTTGAGGCGCCTGATTGCTGCCCTTCCCAAGTTACCTACGAGGGTTGTAAAGAAGGCACAGTCAGGACCTGTCTTTGGCATCCTAGGGTCAGGGGACTCTGGCCAGATCATGGTCCCTATGCTGGTTAAGCTGTTGGAACCCGCAAAAGTTGTATGGGCAAAACCCTCCTCTGCCCGCCCACTACAAGCTTGCGGACTCTTTGTATGCTATCCCCAGGGAAGGGGCAGCCATGTTCTATAGAAATCCAGCCCCAAACTCACTAGTCATAGCAGCAGCCTCTTTAAAATCAAGGGCTGGACGCATACAGACATCCCCTGCAGATAGGGAAGGGAGACGCCTAGATGTGCTGAGCAGAAAAATATTCTCCTCTGAAACCCACTCCCTCCGAGCTGCCAACTACGGCTCCGTCTTCTGCGGTTATCAACACTGGTTGTGGTCACAATTGAGTAGAGCATCCGATCCCGCCCAGATCCTGGCCCTGCAGTGAGAAGGCATGCAAACAGCGCAATTCCAGCTCACCGCTAACATGCACGTTGTCGACTCGAACATAAGAGGTATGGCCTCGACCGCCTGGCTGCGATCTACCACCCTAGCCCCTGAGAACAAAACCCGTATTGAGGACCTCCCCTTTGATGGAGAGGGACTTCTTTCAGCCTCCACAGATGATACCTTGAAGAAGGTCAAGGAAATGTGCCAGACTGCTAGATCCACAGGAGTGATTCGCTCTGTTAGAAAGAGGCCATTCTATCAGTCCTCTGCCCCTTACTCTTACCAGGCCAGACAGCGCCCTCATTACTCCTACCAGCCCAACAGACGGTATTCCCCCCCCAATACCAGCAGCCCCAGACTCCTGCTGCCCAACCTCGTAGGAGATTTTCCAAACAGAGGGGTAAAGGTAAATCCTCCTCCACCTTGTCGGCTGGACCTCTGTCGAAACAGCGTTTTTAGAATATCAGAGATCAAGGGAGTGTATGAGCGTTCCCTTACCTTCCTCAACCACCTCCACCCCTTTTACAACCAATGGGCTACCCTTACCGCTGACCGCTGGGTCAGGGAGATAATACATTGTGGCTACTCCATCCAGTTCCACACTCTCTCCCCAGACTCCCCTCCCCACCCCTCCCCCAACACTCAAATACTATTAGAGGTTCAGGAGCTTCTTGCCAAAGGGGCCATTGAAGAGGTTCCCCTTCTTGAATGGAATACAGGCTTCTATTCTAGCTACTTCCTAGTCCCCAAGAAGGACAAAGGGTTCAGACCAATTTTGGGCCTGTGCCGCTTTAACAAGTACATTAGAAAATTTAAATTCCGTATGACCTCTCTCCCTATTATCTTTCTTAGCCTTCAACAAGGAGACTGGTTGGCCTCCCTTGATCTTAAGGACGCCTATTTCCATATTTCCATTAACGCTGCTCACATAAGATACTTACGCTTTCTCGTAGGAAACTGCCATTTCCAATACTCGGTCCTCCTGTTCGGCCTCTCTACAGCTCCAAGGGTCTTCACCAAATGTGTGGCAGTGGTAGCGGCTCACCTAAGGACAATGAAAGTAAGAGTGTTCCCATACCTGGACGACTGACTTCTCGCTGCATCCTGCAAACACACCCTGCTTACCCACCTCCATGAGACACTCTCTCTTTTACAGGTGCTAGGCTTCATTATCAACTACAACAAGTCGCAACTGGTACCTACTCAACAGCTCCAATTCATCGGTGCTGTGCTGGACACCCTACAGTCGAGAACCTACCTCCCTGTAGACCGGTTTCACGACATCGTATCAGCCCAAACCACCAGACCCGTCCGCTACTTTCTCCGCCTTTAAGGACTCATGGCTGCAACTACAGCCATGACATCGCACGCCTGCCTACACCTACGACCCCTACAGCAGTGGCTTGCACGGGTCTACACCCCAACCTGTCACCCCCTCCCCATGAGAATAACCATTCCTCCAGAGATCCTCACAGATCTCCTTTGGTGGACCGACCCATCTCGCCTCCTGATCGGCATGCCCTTTGATCCGCCTCAGGTAGAGATGTCCGTCACTACTGATGCCTCACTCACAGGATGAGGAACCCACATGGACAACACAAGGGTTCATGGCCTCTGGTCTCAGGAGGAGAGTCTCCTGCACATAAATTTGCTTGAGCTCAGGACCATCCGTTGGGCACTCAAAGCTCTAGTCAACCACATCGCCGGAATATTCCAGTCCTCACAGACAACATCGCAGCGATGTGGTACATCAACATACAAGGCGGCGCCAGATCCACTCGCCTCTCTCGAGGCTCAGACTATTTGGACATGGTGCATCGAATGCAATATTCACCTCAAGCAATTCATCTTGCAGGCCAAGACAACACTCTCGCAGATCAGATCAGCCGCAGAGGCTCCGACCAACACAAGTGGACTCTCAAGGACGAAGTACTGAACAACATTTTTGGCACATGGGGCACTCCTGCAATAGACCTGTTTGCAACACAAGAAAATGCAAAGTTTCAAAGATCCTGCAGTAGAGTGGGTCGAGCTCAGGGGTTGATCTGCGACGCCTTCGCCATCTCCTGGAGTGGGCCCTTTCTATATGCATTCCCTCCTGTTCCTCTGCTGTACAAGGTCCTCCACAAGGCCCAGGTAGATCACGCCCACGTAATCCTCATAGCCCCATCCTGGCCCCGTCAACCATAGTTTCAGACTCTGCAGTATCTGGCAGTGGACTCCATACTTCTCCCACTGCTACCCGACCTCCTCTCCCGCCAACAGGGCACGGTCCTTCACCACGACCTATGGGCGCTCCACCTCTCCGCCTGGTTAATCCAATCTTAATGCAGGATACCCCCCCCCCCCGAGGTTGCAGATGTTCTACTCAACTCCCGTCGACCCTCTATGCGTGCCTGCTATGCCGCAAAGTGGTCTCGCTTTTCAGCTTGGTGCACATGTCTTCCTTGTTCCCTAACTTCCCTTTCCATGCTCCACGTATTCAGATACTTATTATATCTGCACGACTCTGGTCTCTATCGCCTCCCTCAAAGTACACCTAGCGGCTCTTTCTTTTCGCCTACAACCAGAAGGAGCTGACACTCTCTTCTCTCACCCACTCACGAGAACCTTCTGGAGAGGCTTGGTTAACTCCTTCCCGCCAACTTCACAGCCAACCCCGCAGTGGGACCTTAATCTAGTCCTAACTAAGCTCATGGAACCTCCCTTTGAGCCTACGGCCACCTGCTCCCTGGAGAATCTCTCGCTCAAGACGGCCTTCTTACTTGCCATCACCTCTTTTAGGAGAGTTTCTGAACTCTCTGCACTTCGAGCATCTCCTCCCTACACTCGCTTCTACAGTGATAAGGTGGACCTCAGGACAGACCCTTCATTCGTCCCTAAGGTTGTTTCTCCTTTTCGCTTAAACCAGAGCATCTCCTTACCTGTCTTCTTTCCGAAGCCACATTCTTCACGAGTGGAGCAGACGCTTCATACTCTCAACGTCAGGCGAGCTCTCGCCTTCTATGTTAATCATACTCGACCCATCAGAGCATCAGATACCTTGTTCATCTCATATGGTGGCCAACGCATCGGGGTTCTCTTACGTCGCAAAGGCTATCCAAGTGGATCCTCCTGTGCATCCAGAAGTGCTATGAATGGGCTGGGAAGCCTCCCCCCTCTCACCTTCAAGCTCACTCCACTAGGGCAGTTGCCTTCTCTTTAGCCAATCTCCGTGGGGTTCCTATTCTCGACATTTGTAAGGCTGCTACTTGGTCCTCAGTGCACACCTTCACCAAGCACTATTCCCTGGACCTGGCGGCCAGATTGGACTCGAACGTGGGTAGAGCAGTTTTACAGTCTTTTCGATTGACCTCCTCATCACCCTCCTCCTCGAGGTAGGTCACTTTGCTGCTACTCGCTCTCCCAATAGTGAGAATCACGGAGATCCTCGAAGAAGAAGAAATAGAGATTACTTACCAGTAACTCTGTTCTTCGAGAGAGAGCTCTGCGTATTCTCACGTCCCACCCAGCCTTCCCCTCTGCCTCGGAGATACCTTGATTTGGTCTTCCTGGGACGGGATTGGAAGGAACTGAGGCGGCGAGGGTTCCGCCCCCTTTTATGCACTCCCGCTCTCGCACGATCTGGGGCTCGCACTTTTCACAGGAGGGGAGGGAGGAGGGACGGAGCCCTCACCATGTTCTAGATCTTTCCAGGACATCTTCTGCCTGGAAACTGCTGATGAGGTTTTCCAGTACCTGTGGAGCAGGAAGTGAATCCTAATAGTGAGACTACACGGAGCTCTCTCGAAGAACAGAGTTACTGGTAAGTAACCTCTATTTTCAGTGCTCATCTGATGCCTAGCAGCTGTCAGAGACTGGATGAGGATGAACCAATTGAAGCTGAATCCAGATAAGACTGAAGTGATGATGGCTGACTGGTCGTTTGATCTGGGGGGGGGGAGGGGATTGGGACTCCTGTTATTGACGGAGTCTGGCCCCCTCTGGTTGGACAGGTTTGAGTCTTGGAGTGCTTCTAGACACCTTGCTGCCCCTGGATTATCAGATTGCGGTGGTGGCCAGTACTGCTTTTCACCAACTCCATCTGATGAGGAGACTGCAGCCTTTTCTTTCTGATTCGGATCTGACCACCGTCGCCCATGCTTTCATCACCTCAAGCCTAGATTACTGCAATGCGCTCCACGTCGGGCTGTCCTCGATGACTATTTGGAAACTGCAGCTGGTGCTGAAGGCAGCAGATTGTCTCCTTTTGGGAATTGGGTGCCAAGAGCATACTACATCAGTGCTTCGAAGTCTGCACTGACTCCCTATAGCTTTCCAGGGACAATTCAAGGTGCTGGTTTTGACTTTTAAAGTCCTAAATGGTCTGGGCCCCAGATACCTGAAAGACTGCCTTTCCTTCCATGCTCCGTTGTGGCCCCTGCAATCTACTGGGAGTGCCTCCTGGTGGGTACCATTTGTTAGATTTGCTCGTATGGCAAGGACTCTCAGGGGGGTGTACTCAGTTGTTGCCCGAGTGCTTTGGAACTTCCTTTCCCCAGAGGTTCTCTTGAGCCCGGCCTGAGTATCTTCTGGAGGTGGTGTAAGTATTTTTTAACTGAAAAGGCATTTGGAAGGTAGGGGTGAAGTGGTGTGGTTTTGGGGTAGGGTTGTGAGAGGCGGTTGGGTGGGGAGGCAGCATTGGGTGGGGTTTATGGGGGTTTTCTGGGGTTTTCTATTTTAAATGTTTTTAAGCCTCTGGGAAGGGTGGCACATAAATTCAAATAAAATAAAGGTCTATGGTCCACTCAAGAAGCTCAACTTCCTAGAGCTGACAGCTGTTCAGTTAGCTCTAAGAGCCTTCAGAAATATCATCTGTGGTCATATCATACAAATACAAACATACAATATGTCTGTAATGTGGTACTTAAACAAGGAGGCACTGGTTCCCTTTATCTGTCCAGACTTACAGAGGACATCTTGGAAATGGGCCATTGACAACATCTACATGATGGCGGCTCATGTGCCAGGAGTAGACAGTATATTGGCAGATACCCTAAACAGATCATTCACAGATCAACATGAATGGTCCTTGAACCCTGAAGTAGCTGCATATCTGTTCTGGATGTGGGGGCAGCCAGATGTAGACATCTTTGCTTTGAGGTCCAATGCAAAGGTGCCAACCGTTTGTTCCAAAGGGTGTTTGGACCCCTGCACTTTAGGAGATGGGTTCCTGCTCAATTGCAACTTCGACCTCCACTACGCCTATCCCCCAACACTACTCATAACAATGGTACTCAGGAAAATCTGTCAAGATGGAGCACGAGTAATCTTGATTACACTGGCTTGGCCTCAACAGCATTGATTCTCCGCTGTCCTTGAGCTGATGATTGATAGCCTACCTCTACACACACAGCCGGACCTTCTTTCCAAGGTTCAAGGGAACACTCTTCATCTCAGTCTGACATAAATTTGACAGCTTGGTTGATCCATGGTTGAGAGGCACTGAAAATGTACATCCCCAGGTTCTATGTATCTTGGACAATGCCAGAAAGCAATCCACAGACACAAACCTATGGACTAACCACGGGCTATGGCACTGAGACTGCACTTGTGGCTTTGGTCGACGACCTTTGCCGTGAATTGGATCAAGGTGAATAGACCCTGCTGATTCTGTTAGATATGTCGGCTGCGTTTGGTACCGTTGACAGTGTGATATTGGTGACTCACTTGTGGGACCATACTAGGGTGGGTGGGACTATTCTTCAATGGTTCCGTTCCTTCCACGCCGGAAGAACCCAGCGAGTAGTGCTTGGAGAGTGTTCCTTGTCCCCCCAAGACCTCTTGTGTGGAGTACTGCAAGGTTCCATTCTGTCCCCTCTCCTGTTCAATGTGTATATGCAGCCGCTGGGTGAGGTTGTGAGGAGGTTTGGTGTTCGGTTTCATCAATATGCTGATGACACCCAACTCTCCTTCTCTTTTTCATCCAACCCAGACCTGGCAGTCTCGGTGTTTACTCAGTGTCTGACGGCTGTGAGGGACTGGATGAGGGCAAGCCGACTAAGGCTGAATCCCGACAAGATGGAAATGATGCTAGTGGGGAGGGTGGTGGGGGTGGCATCCCCATCATTAATTGGGTTTGCCCCTCGCTGGGCCTCAAGCTCCACCTGGATGCCCAGGTGGGGGCTGTGGTGAGGAGTGCATTCCGACAGCTACATCTGGTTCGACGGCTTCGAATGTATGTCTTGAACTCTGTCCTGGATACTATCATTCATGCCTTCAACACCTCAAGATTGGACTATTGTAGCGCACTCTACGTGGGGCTACCCATGGTGATGGTTCGGAAGCTGTAGCTGGTGCATAATGACGGCCTACCTCCTTATGGGGATGGGTCGCTGTGAGCACATTACACCGGTGCTCTGCTTCTGCACTGTCTGCCTGTAGTTTTCCAGGCCCAATTGAGGGTGTTGGTGCTTACCTATAAAAACTATGTGGCCTGGGCCCTACCTATTTGTGGGTCTGCCTCACTCCCCGGGCTCTGGATCGACCCCAGTGCTCAACCCGAGCACCCTTCTGGAGGTCCCCCATGTATATTGGGAGGCCACTATGGAGAGGGTGTTCTCCCTTCCAGCAGAGGCCTTGATGGCTCTGGACCTCTCCTCCTTTTGACGACATTGTAAGACCTGGCTGTTCCGCCAAGCTTTTGGTGAGGAAGATGAGTGAGGGTTAGGGTTGTAGGGTTTTTGTATATTTTTGAACGTCTCCTATTGAGATTATTATTTTGTGTTTTTATTATTGTATTTTATATTTTGTTTTATGTATTGTTAGCCACTCTGAGCTGCTTCGGCAGGAGGGGTGGGATAAAAATTGTTTAATAAATAAATAAATAAAACAAACCTATAGGCATAAATGGCATAGATTTTTTCATTTGGGCATCTCAAACAACTTAACTGAGCCTCTTGTTCTTTGCATACAGGTTTTCAATATTTACTGCATCTTAAGGATAGCAATCTTTTGAATTCCTCTATAAAGGTGCATCTGGCGGCAATTGCTGCGAAACATGACTTTATTTTAATGGCAAATCTATTTTTTCTTGCCATTTGACTAAATCATTCCTAAAAGGACTAAATCTTACATATCCACCACTACGCCCAGTAATGCCTGTCTTGGATTTAAATTTAATTTTGGCAAGACTAATGCAATCACCCTTTGAATCCATGGCTACATGTCCTCTCTAGGGCTGCACCAAATAGGTCTTCTGGATACTCTGACCAAGGTCCGAGTACCCAGTTCGAGTACTCGGCTGAACTTGGGAACTTTGTCTGAGGACCCGAAACTCTGGACCTCTGAAATCCCCAGAACTCAGAACTTTGAAACTCTTTCCTTTAATGATTTTAAAGTGCACACACTTTAAAATTATTATGCCAAACAGTGCCCAGAAAAGCAGGCTAGCAAGAGTGAGACAATCACTCAAGAAGACAAACCCAAACAGCGCAACTGTGTGCAGAAAGCCAGCCATACCCATAACATGGCCCACCATCAGCAGGGCACCCACTTTGAATTCATTCTGTCAACCAAGCAGCGCCCAGTAAAACAGGCTAGCAAAAGTGGGACAATCGCTCAAGAAGACAAACCCACAAAAGTGCAACTGTAGGCAGAAACAAAAAAAAAAGGCAGTCCTGAGGCATAATATCAACACCCTTAAGTATCAATTCAATTTATCGAGTGTAGCCTGAGGCCATTGCTAGATAAAACAAACATGACATATTAACATGCAACAAACATTCAACAAGGGAGAACATACAACAAAGTGAACATGAACCAGTTATCACCACCTATAGCCTTGCAACCTGAAGGGACTATCCCTATTCCTGCAGGGATTCCGATTTAAAGTTCACAACCTGGTGTCTCCTAATAAAAGCTGCGGTCAGAAACTTTACCACTGCACTGGTAGTGTCCTGGTTAGAGTCACTAAGCACAAATTCCACTGCCCTATCATCGGACCACCCAAACTGGCTCAGTCGTAGAGGCCCCAAAAACTCATCCTGGAAAAGGTCATACAAATGGCACCGAAGCAAGACATGATCTACTGTCTTGACCTCCAGCTGGTGCATAAGCAGCAACCCGGCTATTCTTCCCACCCAAAGCTGCGTTGGAAGAGCGTTAAATCTTGCAGCTGCCAACAGCCACTTCTCTCTAGCTGAGTACCTCACAGTCAAGTACTGGGCCAAGGAGTCGATCACGAGGGCCAACCTCAGATAATGGGACATATGTGCGAACACTGCCACCTGTGCCCTCTCCTCCTGTAGGTCCACATCCTCCCATCTCCGTTTTAATTCGATCGCCATCACCCCCCGGTCTCTGGAGAGAATATAAGGCTGTGAAAAACCCAAAGTGGCCAAATGGTGGTCCATCCTCCTGGCCCACTAGCTCCTATAGGTGTCCTCTTGGAGATAGGGGAATAAACCCCTCTGAGACTGATCCACCGACCTTAGCCAGAGCCTATGGGCCCTAGACCATGCCAGGAAAAACCACCGCCGCTGACCCATCTCCAATCTGATGGCGGCCCCTGGGGTCCCCCCCGGAGCCCGTAACAGTGCCCTAAGAAAAATCGACTGGACTCTCGATGGGGAAAAAGATGCCCATGGTTCTGCCCCAAA
Source organism: Sphenodon punctatus (assembly GCA_003113815.1). Classification (NCBI taxonomy): domain Eukaryota; kingdom Metazoa; phylum Chordata; class Lepidosauria; order Sphenodontia; family Sphenodontidae; genus Sphenodon; species Sphenodon punctatus. The sequence goes on from QEPC01014287.1 coordinate 675,691, forward strand.
CAAGACCTGGGCGGTGGATTAAAGGCCCAAAGGGCCATTCTAAACTCCATCCTTCCGGAGGAGAGAGAGAATTTCCGGATGGCAAAGGCAACACCCTTAAGTGAGAAACTAGACATTCACCCACCCACCCATACAAAAGCCTCCATTGTGCCTGCCCAGTGCCCACCTATGCAAGGCAAGCCCCCTCCCCACACACCGTTATTTTAACCAGAATTGAAATATACCTCCCCTGTGTCCCAGTGGTCAGTGACATCTTGGCAAAGTGGAGCCCACAAAGTACAGTCATGATGCTCACAAAAACCACAGCAAAAGTGATCCCTCTCTGGCCTCTAGGGTGCTGTCAACTTGCCAACACACAGGCAGTGAAAGCAGCAGCACCTTCCAAACTTTAAGTATATTTGGCACTGGTGGCAACCCCCAGTATTGCCCCTAGTATATGGACAGCCCAGGCCAGGGGAAGTGGAGTTAGGCGGATCCCTCTGGCCACCATGGTGCCACGCATCAGGCAGCAGTGGCACTTGCTTATTTTTTAAAAAAACATGGCATTGGCACTGGTAACTTGGACAGCCCAGACCAGGGGAAGTGAGTAAAGCAGAGATCCCTCTGGCCTCCATGGTGCCAAGCAGCAGCAGTGTGAACCCTCTTCTTTTTTTAAAAAAATAAATAAATCATGACATGGAGGCACCCCTCCCCCCCTCAAGCCAATTACTTACAGATCAACAGGGTAGTGCACACAGCCAAATTCAGTAGAGAATGGGAAATGACTGTACAGCCACTTTTATTTTGCCTTTGCCAGCTAATCAAAACTTTATTTATTTATTTGTTCACATTTATATCCCGCCCCTCCTAAAACAGCTCAGGCACTTGCCATCTGACTTGTCCATCACTCAACTGTCCCCTCCCATACCCCCTTCTACCAAATATGGCACAAAGGTTTGTTTCCTAGCTCAGAGAAGTTGGGGGCCAACCATCTGGATCACTCCAGTCATGTGAGCAATGGTGCCAGCACTCGATTGAGGCTTCCAAAGTTTTCCGAGGACCAGCCTTGGTATTCGAGACTTCGGACTTCAGAACAGAGTACCGGAATCCCCGATGGATTCCAAAGTTTTCTGAGGACTGAATTTCAGTTTGCCAGCAGCCAATGTTTCAAATGGCAGCTGCCCAACTTCCGTAGTGGTGGAGGATTGTCTAAACTCCTCTGCACTAGTTTCTTTTCTTGAAGACTCTGAACACCACAAGAAATGAGGCTGCTTCAGGCTCATGTAAAAACAACCGTAGGAATTTAGAGTACATGATGGTATATTTATTACTGTTCAAGGTCCCCATAAACGAAAGACGCTCTCATCACAGAGACTTTTTAAGCTGATAGTGCAGTGTATTTCTTTTTGTTATACGCTTCAAGGCCTCTCTCCTCTACAGAACCTTAGGGCTCATTCTCACACTTACTGGGAATGCACACAGCCACTCAAGAAGGAAAGACAGGTTACTGACCTGCAACTGTTGTTCCTCAAGATGACTCCATGCGTTCCCACATCCCGCCCACCTTCCCTTATATTTCGAATTACCTTACACTAGAATTTGGACTTAGCCTATTTAGCAGTTTCAGGAACTGAGGAGAACACAATGGCCCCACCCTTACATACTCTTGCATTGGCACACATGACTCAATGCACCCAGTGAGGGGCGGGGCAAATTCAGAACACGAGACTGCTTTGAAGAGCCTGTGGAGATAGGCTGTGGCAGGTGCACCCATTGATTGGGTTTACATGGTGCCATCTCAAGGAATGATATTTACAGGTCAGTAACCTGTCTTTCTTAAATCATGCCCCTTTCCTCTTGTCTGTGGTGCTTGTGGCCTCCACGCACATGTGCTTGCATCTTGCTTGCTCTCTCTCCTTTGCCACCCTACCCTTGTCCCTCATCTCTCTTCCTCCTTGTCTTTCCACTCTTTGCTCCTGCTACCTCACCATTTTTGAAATTCCTCCTAGCTTAGTCAGAATTAAACTAGGGATTTGGCATCTGCACTCCTTGTTCCCCCTCCTCTCCACAGAATACCTTCTGCACCCCCTGTTTCACTGCTTCCTTCTTCCTCCCTCCTCCAGTTTGCCAAATTGCTGTTTATAGGAAATAATTCTTCGGAGATCATTGAGAATCCAGGAATACGTCTTGTGGAATTGCAGAATTTTATATAGGGAATGGAAAAAGCTACAAGTTAAAACTCTATTCCTGCAACCCCGACAGTCTGTGTGGTCTGCCAGAAGACTGTCTGAAAACAATACACAACTGCAGGGCGTGTTGTGAATTCTTTGGGAAATAGTTGAAAGACACTGTTGGTGAAGTTATGGCTAACCAGCAAGAGGATGCAAAGAATCATATTAACTGCATTTCTGTTGACTAGAATTAATACAGCTCTCTGGTGAAGGTGAACTCTAATGATGTCCCATTTTTACCTTCCTCTCAACCCTATTTCTTAATTGCAGCTTTGGACTTTGTCATACACCCAGCCATTCAGGATCCTTCAACTGTCTTCAAATAAAACCTTTGATAAGATTCCCCTAGTATTCTCTTCTCTACTTTTTCTCACTACTTGGATGCTGATATCTCATTCTATGTTGTTCTTTATCATTTTAGTCCTCAAACAACTGAATTGAATGAAGTGTGTATTGTAAGACAATCTTTAGGGTGGCATTCAGACGTATTTGGTGTTTTGTGTACTAGTTTTTTGTACTAATTGTCCCTCTACATTCAGCTGGGTCTGAAAGGGAAATTCATTGGGAAAAAGGATAGAGTCAGGAGAGAGACTGGCCATTTTTAAATGAGACACAACCACCCATGTGCACCCATCAACCACCCACCCAAACTCCTGTGTGAAGGTGTTGTGGGTCAGTGCACACTGCCATGACCCACACCCACTCTAGACCACACTGAGCACTGACGAAAAAACCAGAGTGCAACATGCGGGGCAGCCAAAAAAGTGCATGGGAGCAGATGCCCACGCATCCCCAGCTTGTGTGAACCACAGCAGCCAACCATGTCAACGGAGTGATCCATCGTTCAGAGGCACTGTGGATGGGAAAACAGCCTTTGCAAGGCACAGGAACTGGCCAGAAGTGCTGGGGAGCCCGGGTTCCCCAGCACTTGGCCAAGACATGTCGATTTCCCCCCCTGCCTCATGGTCTATGGCAGGGGCAGTGCATGGGGGCTGCCACAGTGCCCACCCAGGGAGCCGCCCATTAGTATCCCTCCCCACATGCACCACCTGAGTGGGTGCTCTGTGGTTGTTCCACTCAGCTGACACAGACGCACTCACCAGCCGTGCTCATTTAAAAATAGCCTTTATGTGATTACATGCCTTGAGGAACTGTATGTGACCTCAGTTCAGAGCTGCAAGGGAAACACTCCAGTGAGGTGAGATCTGCAAAGCAATAGTCTCCTCCAGTCTCTCCCCCGCTCCTGATGAAATTGATGAGGTTGCTCCCAGGTGTAAAAAAGAATCCTGCTGGTGAAACTGACCAAGTTTGGGCTGAAAGGGAAACTGGTTGGCTGGCTGCTTGACTGCCAATCAAACTTGGGTTCATATTGCAGCAACGGGGGGAATTTAGTCATGCTCCACAAAGCATAGAAATTGTAAACTAAGGATCCTGTCTTAATTTGTACACCATGTAAACAGTACAGTTTCACATGCTGTGATCACTTACAACTTAGGCTCCATGCACCCACACTTTGCCTAGGTCTTTCAGCCCCAATTCTCTTCCTCTGTAGGTTATTAATTATTATTATTTATTTATATAGTGCCAGTGGGGTATCTCGCACTGTACAATCAGTAGTTATAGATAAATCCCTACACCAAAGGGCTTACAATCTAAGACAAGGAAGGGGGAGAAGACCAGGGAGAGGTGAACATTGGGAGAGACAAAGATACATTCATGAGGTTGAGAAAATGCAGGTGCACGTGCTTAATTTAGTTGCAGGGAAGAGATTCTGAGTGAGAGAGGAATTAGGATGCAATTTCACTCATGACAAGCCTTTGGACTCATGGCCAGGGAAAACCTGGCAGAAGAGGTAGGTTTTCAGGAGGGATTTGAAAGGTGAGAGGGAGGGAGAAGAATGAATGTATCCAGGGAGGGAGTTCCAGGCATGAAGGGGCAAAGACATTTAGAGAAGCAGAGGATTCGGAAGCAGGTGAGGGTGGGGACAGAGGAGGAGCAAAGCTCCCGGGCAGGAAAGAGATAGGATACAAGACTGGAGAGAGACAGGGGAGCAAGGCCATGAAGAACCTTGAAGGTGAAGACCAGGAGCTTGTGTTGAATGCGTGCCCGTAGAGGGAGCCAGTGTAGGGTGGAGAGGAGGGACTGAATGTGGTTAAAGCGACAGGCGAGGTGGATGACTTTGGCAGCAGAGCGCTGAATGGAGATGAGAGGGGTGAGATCAGGGGAGACCAGTAAGGAGGAAGTTACGGTAGTCAAAGGGAGAGATTACTAGAGCATGGATTAGGGTTTTAGCAGTGGCAACAGTAAGGCAGGGTCAAATTTTAGTTGCACCCCTGAGGGACAGGCTGGATGGTGACACCCTCAGTGGAAACTGAGAGGGAAGTAGGAGGGGAACGTTTGGGGTGGGTTGGAGATGAGGAGTTCAATCTTGGCCACATTAAGCTTGAGTTGGCGGTGAGACATCCAAGCAGAAATGTTGCATAGAGGTGGTACTGGAACCCATGAGATTCAATGAGTTTACCCAGAGAAAGAGTATAAAGGGAGAAGAGAAGAGGGCCAAGGACAGAGCCTTGGGGAACTCCCACAGAGAGGGGAAGCAAGGTATAGGAGGAACCAGCAAGAGAAATGTTGAAGGAGCGGTTAAAGAGAGATGAAGAAAACCAGTCAAGAACAGAGTCCCGGAAACCAAGGGAGTGTAGCGAATCCATGAAGAGTCCATGGTCGACTGTGTCAAAAGGCGGCAGAGAGATTGAGGAGCACAATAATGGAATAGAGGCCCTTAGACTTAGCTAAAAGAAGTTCATCAGTGATTTTGGTGAGGGCAGTCTCTGTCGAGTGGAGAGGGCGGAAGCCCGATTCAAGGAGGTCAAGGGAGGAATTAGAAGAGAGGAAATAGACAGCATGTGTAGACCACCCACTCCAGGAGCTTGGAAACGAATGGTAGGAGCAAAATGGGGCAATAGCTGGAAGGGTCAGAGGGGTCAAGAGTGGCCTTAAGGATAGGGGAGACAGTGGCGTGTTTGAATACTGGTGGAAATGACCTGGTAGAGAGGGAGAGATTGAGGATGTGTAGCAGAGACGGTGCAGCGATGGGTGCAATCGTCATTAGGAGGCAAGAGGGAATGGGATCAAGGAAGCAGGTGGAGGGGTTGAATGAAGAGATGAGGGAGGTGACCTTGCCAAGGGATGCTGGAGAGAAGGAGGAGAGAAAGAAGGCAGGAGGGGGAATAGCAGGGAAGGAAATGGGGCAGGGAGAGGGATGAGAAACAATAGCAAGGCAGAGTGAATTTGTAAGAGCCTTAACTCCTCTCTTAAACCAAAGGTTTTTTAATCTAATAATAAATCTCAGTCAGGGTGAAAAATCTGTTTTGGGCACCTGCCATATAATAGAACCAGGCAGTTTTTGATGGAATTTGAGGGAGAATGATCAAAGATAGTCAGTGGATTGGTAGAACTGCATAATTTCTTATCCTTCAATATTAATAATGTGGTTTTTAAGGCACCCTCTTTTGTGGTTTCATCCCTACTGGTCACAAGAGTTCAGTAGTGACTGTAGTGAGAAGCAACATGACTTGGGGTAATAGTAGGTGGAGTCTTGTGAAAAGTCTGATCAGCTGAGGCATACAGAGTTTTTATTTTTTAGTTCTTATGCTGTTCTTGTGCAGGAGATAAAAAGCTTTTTGGTGTTTACTGTACTATCTTCAAAATCTCAGTTGGCAGACTTCTTTGAGTGGTGGGTAGCTTTATTATTATTAACTTATTTTTATAGTGCTCCCCTGCTGTCACATAGCACTCAAAACGCTTTATAATCATAAAAAGATATTTAAAAAATATATAAACAAACAATTTAAAACGAGATGGTAAAGAGGGAGGACAGACTACATTAAGGGGAACTTCAGTGCACCTAGAATATAAGTTAGTCTTCAGGTGCTTTTTAAAAGGCAAAGAGGGAGTGAGTTCTTCAGTAGTTTGAGCTGCTTATGTTTATAAAGAAATTTCCAGTTACTTTTGTTGAAACTGAGTTGATTTCCAGCCATGTATAGTGTCGCTGGTGATGAGGTGGTGCTTAAGTCTGAAACTCAATCTCGATTTTTCCCCTTGATTCTCACCGAGAATCATTGTTTTAATCGAGAAAACCCATTTGACACTTTCTTGGGTGAGAATTTTTCTGTTTACCATGATATACTGTGTGCTGTATACTGATTTACTGTGTACTGCATACGTATGCGCAAAATGGCTTTTTCCAAAACGATGATGACACTTCTGGTGCCATCTTGAAAGAGAGCGGCACAGGCGCAGAACAGCTGTGGTGACTTTTTTGCTCATGTGCGTTACCAGGACGAACACAATACACAGGAAGTGGTACATGGTAAATCAGTATATGGTAAACAATAAATCAAGGTAAACGGTAAATTGAGAAATTCTCAACTGAGATCTTGAACTATTACTGAGATTCTCCCAAGATCTTGGTGATGATTCTCAATTTTTGCAAGCGTTTCGTGAGAAAAAAATTGGTTCTTGTTACCTAGGACAAGATTCCACTAGTTTTATTTCTATTGAATTCTTTGAAAATTCCCAAAGGATGGGACTAGAGATATTTTTTTCAGATGTGTTTTGGCTAGATGTAGTTTTTATCTGGCATAGTTATTTGATAAAATAATATGTACTTTTCAACAAAGCAATACTTCGAAGTATTCTTTGAACATTGGGTGAAAACAGACATGACGCTAACCACCCTTTAACCACCCTTGGTGGTCAATTATGCATGTTTCAGGGCTGCATAGGGCACCAATACAACCCTGCACCATGCATAAATAACCACCAAGGATGGTTAAAGGGTGGTTAGCGTCATGTCTGTTTTCACCCATTCTCTCTTACTGTGAACCAGTGGCATGTGAGTTAGTCTCTTTTTTCACTTGCTAATACGAGAGCCTTTTTGTACTAGTGTCAATGTACTATGTATTTTACAGATTCAGCCCTTTGAAAGAAACATTCACCTTATTAAAAAGAGTGAAGATTTGATATCTCTACACTTCTATTTTTTTAGTATAAAGATTTTTATTACAATGTGGTAATATTGTATAGCTTTTATTATGAGACTTGGTGGCTCATATACCTTTTTTTATTTACAGCTTGTTTCAATCTTTCAGTGATCAGACATCTTGCAGTATGTTGAAATTAGTGACTACAAAGTCCTGATGAAGATTTATTTGAAACTCATTTGCATTTTATTAGGTGCATGATAATATATAGTTTGATATAGCTTTTACATTTATCTTTGTGATTGACTTTTTCATTATCGTCACTGACTTTTAATTATTGTCAATTTACTGTTAAAGATTTATTTTTAATATATTTTTTAATATCTACAGTCCCTCTTTCGGCTCTGTAAGGGTGTCATCATAGACCTGTTGACTTGAGCATGTTGCATCTCTTTTAGTGCTTGCATATTTTTGTTCACATTAAGTAAAAGCTTCTTGTATACTTTGTATAGCTTTTACAAAGGCGTAAACAGATGGATGGTAGCTCCGCTTCTGTACGCACCAGCCCGCTTAACCCCCAGGTTGGCCAGTTCATATAAAGCTGCCCGCCACACGTTCAAAGCAGAGCAGACTGCAGCTGCTCCATGGCAGCCATGCTGGTGGTCCTCCAGAACATCCTACAGTCAGTGTGGAGCGGGCAACTGGCCAAACCCAAGGCAGTGGCAAAATTTGGAGCTGCTGTCAGTCTGTTGGGTGGACCCAGGATACAGCTCCATGGCTGGCCGTCCCTTGCCCCATTCAGCACCATGGAATTGTGAGTGCCAGCCTAGAGCGTCAGGCAAGCACCTGCAATTCTATGGTTCATGGGGGTAGGGAAGCCTACTGGTGGACCATGGCCCAGGGAAACTACATGTTTGTCTGCTGACCAGGCAAGGCTGGAAATGGGGGGGAACCTCCCGGAGTAGCTGCAGGGGTGGCCAGGCTCCACGTCCATCTAAAAATACCCCAAAGTGTCAGGTTATGGGTAAAGTATTACAAAATTGGGTCATTGTAATGTTCAGTGGTTCACGAAAGCAAGATGTTTTATTATTTATCTTCCTCTGCCTAATGTTCATAATTTTCTTGCACCTGTGTAGGCATTTAACATCTCCTCCAAAGAGAGCTTTGTTATCACAACAACTAATAGAAAAGAAATTACAGATGACAATTTCAGTAAGTGGTATTTTCTTTAAAAAGTATAACACTCTTCTCAAAAACTGCTTGTGTTTTAATTGTAGCTCAACTACAAGGATTTTATTAGTATCCTTATTTACATATGGTAAACAAGTAAAAATGAAAGCGCTAATCTTGTTTCATAATATATCATTGCAAAATTGTCATGACAGTTATTCAGTCCAGTAGCAAACTTCACTCTGTTTTTACGTTAATAAGAATTGCATTACTATGTGCAGAGTGAAAACTTGCAGTCTAGATATAAAACGTTTTACGATGGAATTCCAAGAAACTTATTAGGGTACTAAAAATAACGGATTCACTTACGTGCTAAAATACTGCTTTGTAGCTAGAGCCTAAATCTGTTGTCTTATTGTAATTAACTTTTAATCTGGTAGCTGGCATGGTTTAAGCCGTGTAAGTTGAATTGGAAAACTATTTATGGCATAACTTTTTTCATTTGCTGTTCATTTGACCAAATTTCCTTGTTTGGTCCTGACTAAAAGATATGTTTCTTCAAAATTCAAGGAAATAGTCCTAGCCAGAATTGCTGAATACTCCTCCAGTGTTTTTCCGTTCTGTCTTTCAGTTCAGCTGAAAACCTTTGAATTTGACTCCTATAATATGCAAGTGGATTGAATTTGACTCCTATAATATGCAAGTGGATTGAATTTGACTAATTTAATATGCAAGTGAATCTCAATTGCATCTTTGAAGGGGGAAATAGGTTTTGGATTGTTTTCACTCGAGAAATTTCTTAGATGGTAGTAAGGAAACAAATTTTATGCTATGTGTAAATTTACATTTAAAATGTAACTTTTTTAGTAGGGAAAATGTCCAATATGGGAGGGGTTTTCTTACACTTAAAATTTTGTATCTTTGTTACAGGTAACAATGTTCAAAATGGAGTGACTTTGTATTTGTTAAAGTCAGTTGATCAGTCATTACTTTCAGCAACAAAGGAGCGTATTGACTTCCTACCACATTATGATACTCTTGTTAAAAGTGGGATGTATGAATATTATGCTAGTGAAGGGCACAATCCTTTACGTAAGTATTGTGCTTTTATTGTTAAACTAAGCAATAATGTATGAAAGCAGATTCGTGCAAATATTTGAGGGCCCTTTAAGACAAGAAGCTTCTTCTCATCTAGTTCTGAATGTTTGATGTTGAATATGTTTAAATTTATCATTTGTTTTAAACTATGGTTGTGATAATTCTGTAAAAATGGCCTTAGTGGTCTTTCATGACCTTGTATCAGAACATTCTACACAGCAGATACATTGAAGTGTATATGCCTCTTCTCTCCAGAACAAGAGCCAACACTGTTTGTGTAGGGAGGCTGCATAAGGGGCAGAGCTGTCTGTATGCAAGGCCACATGAAATCCATGCCACTGCAATTTGCGGTTTTTGACAGTGAGCTAAAACCCAGCAGAAACAGATTGCAGCAGTATAGAATTCCCCTTCCAGAAACTACAGAAGTGTGCTGGCCACTGAGAAGCCTGCAGTGTTCTGAACTGGCCAACAGGACGCCAACATTTTGACCCAGTTACAAGTTTTATAGCATCAGACCCTGACTCTTCTATCAGTGCTGGGGCTCTTGTGTCAGGACCAAGATCTGAAATCACTCAATTTTATGGCTCTTTCTTCATATAACATGCTCACTGATGTCAAACCATTCTTATTGCATCATCTCCTGGATAATTTTTATGGGCCTGCTGAGTGCGAACCCACCTGTCCAGAAACCTTTGCTGACCTGAGACTTAACCTTAGTCCTCTCTATACTTCTATTTCTTTCCTTGAACCTCTGATGCCTGCCCGCTACACCACCCATCTGCATTAAGGTAATGCACTACTGGTGTTAATCATGGCTGCTGATCCGGCTAGTGAGGTGGCATCTATTATTTTTCCCCTCCCTATCTTTCTCTCCATAAAGACAACGTTTTTTTCCATCCCAATCCCAAATTCCTCCTGACGTTTTCTCCCAGTTTCATTTGAACCAGGACATCATCCTCCCTTTGCTTTTTCTCTCTGCCCATGTTTTTTTTAAAAAGGTGAATCAACCCTTCACTCACTACGTGTCCGAATGAGTTTTCGCAAACCTTTTAGAGCAGGCATCATTATATTTGTAGGTTTTGGCTGTGTTCTTCAAAGGGAAAAGGGAGTTTTCTCACAAAGAATTTCTAAATGAATCATCACCTGTATACCCTTATGCTATTTGCTTTACTTGTTGAGAGGTGATCTCTGAGGGTCTTAAAGCCCACTCCACTAGAGCAGCTGCTTCTACTGTTCATTTCCTTTGAGAGGTTTGCAAGGCTGGCTACTCTGTTCTTCATTCACATTTGTTAAACATGCCTGAGAGAAGAGAGCTTCGTGGTTAGCTGCTCAGTTCAGGTGAGCAGTGCTCCAAGACCATGTTCCTCTAGTCCTTCTTGTTTGCCATCCATGAGAAGACAGTGCTTTGTAGCATTCTTCTCTGATGCGGTGACTCTTAAAGAAGGAAAGGAATTTATTTACCTGGAATTGCATAAGATACGCTCTCTAGACACAGTCTTCCTACCTTCCACTCTGTCTTGGAGCCCTAGTGTGGGGCAGCAGGACTTTGGCAAGAGGTTGGAAGGAACAGAGCCCATACAGGTAGCTTTGTAGCCTCTGTCCAGAGTGCAGGGCAGTTCTCATGGAGGTGGGCTGCTACATATGTTATCTGCTGCATAGCAAACTCTGGGCTGTGCAAATGTGTTCCCGGTGGAAAGAATAGATATTGTACACATGTCAAAGAACATAGGTTACCAGTAAGCTACCACCTTTTCCATGTATTTCTTCCAGCATGTATTACCTAGCATTTGTCAAATCTGCCATAGTGTTGAGCATGCTACCTTTACTAGGTCCCTCAAGTTCCTCTCTGAGCTTTACTAACCTAGATAATTCAGCCATCTTCAAATGTTCCTGCCTTATTGCTCATCTCCTCTCTTTCAACAAACTCAGACTGTATTCTCATAATTGGTAGGTGAACAGTCATATAGCTCCAAAATAAGTTCCTGATTATAACTGCTGGAACAGTATTTCACACCAATGAGTGTGGAAGAACAGGTTTTCTGCCCTTGTGTATGGGAGTGCGTTAACTCCAGAAGTGTTTGTCTTATGTATCTGATACACTTAATCTTGTGGGAGAATTCTGAGCCTTGCTAGCCAAGTCAGGAAACAACTGTGAATACTGCTTTGAGAGTATGACCCTTTTCACACACACACACTAACACTGATAAAATAGGTGTTACATTTTATTATACATGTTGCAGGGCTGCGTGTGTGCTTTATGGGTGCCCTTCAACATGTATAATAAAATGTAACACTCTATCAATGTTAGGGTGTCTGTGTGAAAAGGGCCTATTTCTTGCTTTTAGAACTCTACGTTGCCTTGCATTGTGCCTTGGAAGTATATCAAATCCATTTATGTCCAGGCTCAGGTATGTGGATATTTCTTTTGTAGTACCTCTGAGAAGAACTATAAGTGTATTTTTTTCTCTTTATTTAGCATTTGCCCTTGCCGAATTGATTGATAATTCTTTGTCGGCTACTGCTCGGAATACTGGTATACGGAGCATACAGATAAAATTGGTAAGATATCAAGGAACTATTTACCTTTCAGATTTAGTTTTGGATTGGCACTTTGGGAACATATATATTTTTTCTCCCTATAGCTATTTGATGATGCACAAGGAAAACCAGCTGTTGCTGTGATTGACAATGGAAGAGGAATGACTTCCAAACATCTTAACAATTGGGCTGTATATAGTCTGTCAAAATTTACAAGACAAGGGGACTTTGAAAGGTTAGACAACTTTATTGTCTGTTTTAAATAATAAATGTTGTACTCAATCAGGTGTCTAAGCCTTTACAGAGGTGTTTCCCCAAACTCTGTGTCAGGACTTTCTGCTGTGTTGCTAACGCAGTACCAGAGTGTTACAACCAGGCCTCCTTGGATGGGGACTTGCACTGCAGGTGACTAGTGGGGTGCTCTGCTTCCTCAATCGACTGTTCAGTGGGGAAACAGGAGCAGATGGCCCACAGTGCAAATGCAGGAGGGAGGACAGGTGGGCTGGGGGAGACAGTTGGCTGTGATTGGAGCTGCAGTGGGTGTGGAGGCAATCAAGCTGGGCAGGGATGAGCAAGGTCTCTTCACTGCTACAGGGGAATGGGAAGGAGGGCTGTCATGCTCCCCAGATCTCAGCTGTTCAGGGCAGGAGAAGCTGTCTCAGTCTGCCCACAGCATCCCCAAGTCTCTTCCCAGGAGAACACTCTTCTGGCAGCAGCCCCATTAGGGAAGAACTTGTGTCCATGAATAAGAGCAAAATGAACCCCCCACTTGAAATGCTGAAAAGTATCAGCTATTTTAATCACAGTATATTGTAAAAATCTTAGTGGAGGTATATTAAGTCTAGCTGATTTTCTTTTTAGATGCAATAATAAAATGACTATTAATGTGTGCGGTGTTAAATTTGACACCTATTCGTCTTGATCTAGGGGTCCCAATAGAAAGCTTTTAAATATTCCAGACTCTGATAAATAAATTCTTGGTTTCTTTAGTAGTTTTGTTATATTTGTCTTTAATACCTTGTTGTATGCCCTTTTGATTTCAGTGATCATTCAGGATATGTACGCCCTCCAGCAGTACCTCGCAGTTTAAATAGTGACATTTCATATTTTGGTGTTGGAGGCAAACAAGCAGTGTTTTTTGTTGGGCAGTCTGCCAGAGTAAGTACAATAACCTGACTATCTTAATAACTGAAAATCACTTTACTTTCTGATGTCTGTAACTATTAACAATTAACACAGTCCTTGATGAGGATGTTCCTCTGGAGCTCATTTGGGGATTTTAAAACTTTTTTTCCTTTGACAATAAACAGATGATAAGCAAACCTGCAGATTCTCAAGATGTTCACGAACTTCTCCTTTCTAAAGAGGATTTTGAAAAAAAGGAGAAAAATAAAGAAGCTATATACAGTGGATACATTAGGAATAGGAAGGTAAAACAAAATGGCATTGTGATTTTAACCTATTTTAATGTAAATATTCCTCCCAGGCTAATTCAGTTTTGTTCATTTTATATGGTATATCTGTTACAATTTTGTTGGCATAAATATTTTTTTTCTTACACACAGATGTAATACCAGCAGTCATGAGATATTTCTCACACATGGCACTTCTGTTTGTTTCTTGTAATGTGAAAATATTGGTGATTGAGTAGGTTGCACTTTTCATCTCACTTACTGTGCTGTTGGAGGTGTGATCTGGAAAAAGAGTGTTTTAGCATTGCTGATAAAAGAATTTATAATGTGTTTAGCTTTGTACTAAACAATAAGGGAGTACATTCCCTAGTCTAGTGTTTTTAAAATTTAAGAAGTTTAATATCTAAATTTGAATCAGATAACATATCCCAAAGTACTATAAAGAGCAGAGTACAAAAAACACATGCAGAAAGGTCAGTGAAGTACTAAAAAAAATTCCATGCATGGTGGCTTACTACTTTAAAGCTTGATAAAGAAGCAAATCAAAATGAGACTTGAATATTGGAAGTAGTGTGATATTTTGGAAGAAGGTAAAAGAATGAAACTGGAGGAATGTCAACAATGGTGTTATATGAAGGGATAACTGGGAGATGGGAAAGTGTTAAGAAGAAAAGGCAAGCAAAATCAGAGATGTAGCTAGGAGCTTAGTTTATACAGTGGGTGACGTTAGATGGACACCTGCTCCATCTCTGCCCCACCTTACCGTGGGTAACCCGTCTATGTAAAGGCGGAGCAACCAAGGAGTGAGGCAGAACCAAAGTGGAGCAGGTACCACCTGCTCTGGAACTGCTCCGCTTGCAGTGCTCTGGAACGTCCAGGAGCACAGCAAGCCAAGTGGTATGCCCAAATCTGGAGCACCAGCTGGAGTAGTGGTCTGTCTCAAGGGTGGATGGCTGCTGCAGCTCTGCTCCCCATAGAGTTGCAGGTGGCAGCCTAGAGCAGCTGTTGGTCCATCTGCAGCGCTATGGTGCAGGGATGCTTGCGGGCAGATAGCAGGCTGCAGCAGCTGCCTCATTGTAAGCCCACCACAGCCGGAGCAGACCTGGGACTCACACACCCCACCCTCCCACGCACCCCAGCCAGACCAGACTTGAGGATGATCACACGTGTCCATCTAAAAAACACCCAGTGTCTTGGAGATGAGAGAGGAGAGACTTGGAACATAGTGGGTAGCCAATGAAGAGATTTACAGAAGCAATAGACATGTCATGTATTGACATGAGAAACTACAGAGAAGTCAGTTGCAATACTATTAAAGGGCTATTTTTGTATAGGTGAGGACAAAAAAAACCAGTTATGGAAATGCTGTTGAGAGAATGAATAACTGTCAGTATTTGGTGAAAAGTCTGAATGCTGAGGGAAAATGCAAAATAAGAGTGAAAAATTACCATGAGGTCCTGATATTACATTATCCTACCTCAATCAGGTGATTTTTACAAACATGGGCAAGAGAAAGCTTTTTCCCCCCACGTTGAGTTTGAGTTGTAAAACAGAAATTTTACAAACCCAAGTTTTATCAGTCTATACACAGAAGGAAAACAGGTTAAAGATGTTTAGTTAGACTGGGAATTAGTAGAGAGATGGCAACAGAAACACAACCAATATCAGTAAGACATACCATCTGAACTACTTTGTCTTAATCTTGCTTTTGGGCCAACACAACAACCACACTCGCTCAGTGGATATGAAGGGAAGATGAGTTCTTCCTACTGTATAGATAGATGGAACGCACCCTAAAGAATGCTAAGAGCCCACAAGTGGATTGTTAAAACATGAATGATTTGCTGTGTGGAAGAAGGCAGAAATGGTAGAATGAGAATAAAGATAAGGATACCTAGGTAAGGGCATTTTTGGTGCCATGAGATGCAAGCAGAAAAGAAGTGGAAGCCAAAATGATAGACAAGTTAAACTAGTAAAAATGGAGCCCCAAGTGCAAAGATGGTGGTGTAGAAGGCAGGTAGTGGTGGCAGGGTAGACCTCTGCTGGTTCTCCAGCTAATAAAGATGTTTAAAAACAAATGAAAGGAGGAATTAGGAGAGAGTAAAAAGAGGAGAGTTTTACTGTTCCTCAGCCTTTCCTGGGCCTTCAACTGTGAGTCATCCAAGCTCTGGAAGAGATCCACTCCCTTCAGCTGCCTTCCTCTTGACTGCCTGTTAACTGGCTTGAGTCTATAGGCCTCATTCACAGCCTATGAGGCTTTCTTAAAGGGCCAGTATCCTTTTAAGCCAGGCAAATGGTTTGGAAGTTTTTCAGGGCTTAGTGTCTCGCACTGAGAGATTTCTAATTTTTAGCCTTTTTCTGCTGGAAGGACTTTTGCCCACTTCTGAGCTTATACAGTGAGACTTAGAGAAATGAGTAGATAAACTGCTATTTAATTCTGGACTTTGTTTTATTTTTGCCTCTCTTTCTAGCCATTGGACTCTAGTCACATCACTAGTGATGATGAACGATTCCTATATAATCTTATCATGGAAGAAAAGGACAAGAAGAGTTTCACTGCAGTTGTTATTACAGGGGTACAGCCAGATCACATGCAGTACTTGAAAAACTATTTTAATCCTTGGACAAGGCAGCTGGCGTAAGTCAGAATTTTGATTTTAATGTTTTGAAAATTTCACAGCTACAAATAGACTATAATCTGTAGTTATACTTTAACATAATAGTGTTTGGATTTAGTGTTGGGAATATATCATTCACGTACTTACCTTTGGACTAATCACATGTACAGTTTTCTATTTCAGTACCTAACAAACCAGTTAGAATTTAGGCTGCTCTGGCATATGTGAGGTTTGTTCCCTCCTTTTTGAGACCCTTTCCCTCAATAGGTATTTCTGGGATTTTTGTTCTCACAACTGTACACCACAACCAGAACCCATTCTGTTTTGTTCTGGGCTATGTTTTTGAAGCATCACCATTCTCTCCTCCAAACCCCTTCACGTTGACCTAGCTCTATACATCATTGGACTAAGTTTAAACCCTTTCTTCAGACAGCTACTTTTATGTTGCGTGCTTATGATCTTAAAACTGACCCTGTAGGGACTTCTCACTCTCCAACTAAATGTTTAGACTTTCCACCCTGAAGGGATGTGGTTTACATGGCTCTTTTTAAGATTTTGTTTTCTTGTTCTCCCATATTTTTCCTCATGTCACTTCACTTAGTGTAGGTAATCCACTTTAATTATATCGGTATATATGCTTTGGAACCCTGGTGTTCTGTCTCTGGCTGAGCCTTGTGTCAATGCCATGGGTTCTACCTGCCTCTGTCCTTTAACATGTGAATTCTCCTAACTCCTCTAGTTCCTGTGTTAATTTGCACATCTTTTGCATACGTATAAGCTACAGCAGAAGTAGCCGGACGTATGCTGCATGTGATCTATTTGATCCAGGCCTCAACCTCAGGCAGTCTACCAGGACCCCTCACGCTGGCTCCTACTATAAAGCACCTCAGCAACTGGTCTTGGGGGAGTGGAGAGGAGCATTCCCCTTTAGAGAGAGCCTTGTTCCCTACTGCACTGGAGGAGCTCTCCTAGCCCCTCTCCTCCCCAGAGACACTTCTTAGGGTGCTAGTTCCACTCTCCTCCCCAGAGGCAAACTCTGGGGATCTACTGGAAACTAGTTTGTGGTTTGCCAGTGGATCATAATTTACTTCTTGTCCGCCCCTAACCTATAGACTCCGACTGTTTCGTATTAGGATGTCCTTGTTATGTTTGTTAGTTAGTTAGTTAAACTTAATACCCCGCCCTTCTTGCCACAGGTGTCTCGAGGTGGCTTACAAAATTAAACGATACAAAAATACAATTTAATAAAACATCAGTAAAATCACAAAAACAAAAATAGAAACAACAATAGAAATCTGTGTATAACACCCCACCCCCCAAAAAAAAGCCTGGCGGAAAAGCCATGTCTTGCAACTACGTCAGAAAGCCATGAGATCCGGGCTGAGGCGAACCTCAACTGGGAGAGCATTCCAAAGCGACAGCACGGTTGCTGAGAACGCCCTCCTATCCGTCCAGACCTGCCGATAACACGGGGCCTCTAAGAGGGCATCCCCAGATGATTGCAGGGGCCGCCCCAGGACCCGGGTGTGTGTGTGTAAGGCAATCTTTCAGATAAGTGGGGCTTTAAAGGTTAAAACCAGCACCTTGACGCCCAGAGCCCAGGTGTTATGTGCTCCCTGTGGCTCATCCCCGTAAGGAGGCGAGCCGCCACATTCTGCACCAGCTGCAGCTTCTGAACTGTCACCAAGGGCAGCCCCACACAGAGTGCATTACAATAATCCAGCCTCAAGGTAACAAATGCATGGATGACGGTGGCAAGATTGGAGTCCAAGACACAAGTCTTTTCACCAGATGTAACTGGCGAAAGGCGCCCCTGTCCACCGCAAACACCTGAAGATCCAGGTGCAGCTGTGGATCCAGGCGCACCCCCAGACTCCGCACAGATGGAGCTAATGGAGGGCAAACAACCCCAATAATGGGGATGACCCACTCTCTCAGATCACCGACCCCACCAACCAACATCACCTCTATCTTGTCAGGATTTAGCTTCAGCCGACTCCGCCTCATCCAGTTCCCCACATCTGCCAAACACCGGGACAGCAAGGAGACCACCGGGCTTGGGTCTGATGAAAAAGACAAATACAACTGGGTATTGTCAGCATATTGATGACATCGGACCCTCCCCTCCCCCCCGCTGTGAACTACCTCCCCCAGTGGCTTCATTCCAGCAGATCTTTTGGACCTTATAGTCAAAGTACATGAAAGAACAGAGGCAGTCGTGCGAATGGATAGTAGAGGCAGCTATACAAGAACTTTTCCTCTTTCGCAAGGAGTGAGGCAGGGCTGTCTTCTTGCCCCTCTACTTTTTAATCTATACATTAATTATTTGGTTCCGGTTCTATCTCAGGCAAATTCTGCCCCTCCATGCATTAGGGATAGAGCAGTCACAATTTTGATGTATGCTGATGACATCATTCTTCTTTCTTAGACCCAACTGAGCCTGCAAAGATCTTTGGCAGCCCTGTCTAGTTACTGCCAAGGGAACCTGTTGACTGTTAATAGTAAGAAGTCAAAGGTTATGTGCTATGGAACTGTTCGTCCCAAATGTAAATGGAGATTGGGAAATCAGGAGTTGGCATATACTAACAAATATACTTACCTGGGAGTGGTCTTTGCTTCATCTAAGTCCTGGAAGGCACATAATGATGCCCAGATAATAAAAGCCCGGCAGATGGTGGGAGGAATCTTGAGACTTACGTATGTTACTGAGGTGTCAACAGTTTGTCAAACCCTGGAGGTTTTTCAGCTAAAGGTTATCCCTTCCCTGCTATATGGAATTGAATCTCAGGATATAAGGAGAACCTGGAGCTACCTCAAAATTATTTTCTACGTGCTCTCTTGAGAACCCCCAGGGCAACTCCTTTACCAATGATGAGGGCTGAAACAGGATTTCTTACAATGTATACACAGGCAATAACCAGAGCCATAATGTTCTGGCGGAAGTTAGCAGCGGGTAATTCAGCACCACTGCTGAAAGACTGCTATCTGGAAGAAAGGGACCATGAGGGCTCTATCCCCTACACCTGGCTGAAGTGCATTAAGATGCTGGCTGCTCGAATGAGCATAGCAGCAGAAGGAAATCTCCTCCCAGATGTTAGGCTGTCAAATTAAAAAGGAAGATCAAGGACTGGGCACAATCTAGTGATTTAAATTTACTTGCAAGAGTTAGGATTGCTCCACTTTATTCTAAGATTAAGACTGCGGTCATCCTGGAAACTTATTTAGAACAAATGCAGGATGCGAGGCTGAGGAGAATGTACACTGTCTTTCGCTTTGATCTCATCGAAACGGAGGAAGTGAAAGGCAGGAGGTTGGCAATTCCCAGAGCGGAGAGAATCGGCAGAAATTGTGGTGTGGTGGTTGAGACGCTCCTCCATCTTACTCTTGAACGTCCAACCTATGCCCTCCTTAGGGAGCTCTGGATTGATCCAATTTTTCAGGGTCTTACTTTGGGAAATGCTGAGAAAATGGAAGTATTATTTACTCTTACTGAAACCTCACAGGTTAAGCTATTGTCAGTTTTTCTCTTGCTAGTAGAGAAGGCCAGGAGGCTCAGCCCCCAGCCCTCCCGGTGATTCTAATTATCTCCTGGCATGTAAATTCCTCTGTACCTTTGTACCCAGATACAAATATGTTATTCAATCCTTCGGTTTATATTGTTTCTTTTGTGTGTTGGTTTTAATTTGATATAGCATTTAGTGCTGACTCAATAAAGAATTGGATTGGCTTCATATACACATTAAACAGGAACGGGAACAAGATGGACCCCTGCGGTAGTCCACGTGGGAGGCCCCTGGGGAAGACGTACAGTCCCCAAGTACCACCCGCTGGGACCTATCTGTCAAATAGGAATGGAACCATTGCAAAATGGTCCCATCCACCCCAGCCAAATCTCACAGGCGCATCACCAACAACTCATGGTTAACAGTGTCGAAAGCCACTGACAAATCTAACAGAATTAGAAGGGTCATACAACCACTATCTAGTTCCACGAGGAGGTCGTTGACCATGGCCACCAACATTTGTCTCCATACTGTACCCCAGACGAAAGCCGGGCTGCTGGGATCTAGAATACTAATGCGGTCCAGATGAACCTGAAGCTGACAGGCCACTACCCGCTCAATAATCTTCCTTAAAAAGGGAAGGTTAGCGACTGGCCAGTAGTTCACCAGGTTCTTGGGGAGAGGGCGAACCACAGCCTCCTTCAAACACTCTGGTACTCTCCCCTCCTGAAGGGAGGCATTGACCACCCTGGCCAGCACTGACCCCAAGGTCTTCCTGACCACTTTTATCAGCCAGAATGGGCAAGGATTTAATTTGCATGTTGTGGCCTGCACAGACCCCAGTCGTCTTGGCAGGTGTCACCAATTGAAAGTCCTCCCATTAAAAACTGACCAGACGGCGCGATCCCTGCCTCTGGCTCTGCCACTGCCACCAAACTGACACCGTCAAAGTCATGCTCAGTACGAGCAATTTTATTCATAAAATATGTCAAAAACATGTCACAGCAGGCTGTGGACAGATCCATATCCCGGCGGAGAGAGGCAGGACTGACCAAACCTCTCACCACCTGTAAAAGCTCCGTTGGATGTGACTGAGCGGATGCTATAAGGGAAGCAAATAATCCCTTCTATCCTGCCCGTAGAGCCATAGTATAGACTTTTAACTATGTTCTATACTGCAACCGATCGGCTTGGGTGTGAGTGTGGTGCAATCAGCACTTTAACCGCCAACCCTCTCGCTTCAGCTGCCGCAGGTCCACTGTAAACTACAGGGCCCTGCTGTGCCAAAGCCTCGGGAGTGAAAACCTAGGAGCCACCCAATCAATGGCCTCCACTAGCCAGCCGTTCCAAAAGGCCACAAGGTCATTGATGGAGCGGCCATTGAGATCTTCAGGAATCTCCCCCAGGGCATTCCAGAATCCAACTGGATCCATACATCTCTGGGGGTGGGCCATCTGAATAGGCCCCACACTCCTACGGTCAGGCAGCTGTCCCAGGATGGAAGCCCATAAGAGGTAATGGTCCAACCATGGCAATGGCGTACACTCTATTCCTCCTAACAGACCCCTGCCTCATGGTCAGTGCAAAACATTAAGTCCAGAGTATGCCCCGCTTCGTGTATCAGGCCAACCACCATCTGGGACAGTCCCATGGTAGCCATGACGGCCATGAACTGCTCCGCCCCATGCAACCCAGCCTCAGCATGGATATTGAGATCCCCTAAGACAATAAGCCTGGGAGACTGCAAGACCAGGTCTGAGACCAGAGCGGCTAGAGCAGTTAGGGGTGCTGCTGGGCAGTGGGGTGCACGGTATACCAGCAGGATCCCCAACCTGTTCCTGGCTGGACCATTTGTGCCATCATCGGCCAAATCGACCACCAGGTAAAGGGCCTCTTTCCCAGATTCCATTTGCACTGAATATCTCCGCGCAACCAACCCATCCTTAAAAATAATGACCACGCTCTAGCCTGGGCTGGTGTTGAACTGAGTACCCGACCGGAACGAGGTCAGCCAACACAGACCCCGACAGCTCGTCCAGCCAGGTCTCAGTCATGCACACAAGATCAGTTGCCCACTCCAAGATGGAATCCTGTGTAATGGAGGATTTATTGACAGCCGACCTCGCATTACACAACACCAGTGACAGACACAGGTCCTATGAGATCTCAAACACCCAGTTGCCTGAGCCCGTGGGGGCCAAGCGGCGAACCAGCACCAAGTACTGCTCCCGCCACTCATGATGACAACCTTCCCCTCTAGGGCCATATCTCCCCCAGCCTGTGACCACCCCAATAGCCGTCGCCGGCTCTCCTAATGGGACACCACCAATCCGGTCCCCAGCTCCCAACAGGCCCTCTGCCAGAACAGTAAGGGGAAACCCCCCGCACCTCCCAATCCCTGAAACCAATCCCCCCCCTTCACAACCCCTATCCCTAAATCCCCAAACCCCACCACCCACACCCTCTCCCAATCTCACAGGAGGATACCCTACCCAAGGAGACACCCCCCTCCCACCTGGCAGCTCTCACCGGCCAAAGGACCCCTCCCCCATCCCCTACTCCCATGCCCCACCTTTCCTGTCTCATACCCCAACCATTCATATTCCCTACCCCTGAAAAGTAACCCTCCCTGCTCTCACTGGGTCCCCAATTTGCCCTATCCAGCTTCTCTCACCAGCTGGAGGGCTCCACCCTAGTCCTGTCCCTCCTGATTGCTCTCACCAATGGGAGACACTTCCCCAAAGACCTCCTATACCCTATATTCTCCCCCCTCTCTTTTCTAAACCCACACAGCTTCACATATGCACTACCAGGATCAATCCTTCCACAAAGCGTCACACACACACACACACACACACACACCCCAGCCCCTTATGCTCAGCCTAAGGGCCACGCCCAAGGGCCCTTTGGTGAGGCCCTTAGGTGCGCCGCCTACGGCGCTGCCATCAGGCACGCTGCTTTTGTAGTATAGCACTGCAGCTCCTTCCCCTCACACCAGGAGGAATTCCCCGGCCCCACCCCTTCCCTCATTAACAGGGAGGGGGGAGATAATCACAGTCTTGGGGCCTGGTAGTCCAGGGGCAGCAGCAGTGACCCGACCAGTGGGTAAGAGAACAGGGGCAGCAACAAGGTGGACACAACAGGGTGAGCCTTCAGCTCCCAGCCCCACGCCTCTCTCAGCTGTCCAAGTAACACATAGCCCTTTAGTGCACTTGCACTATACTCCTTCTCACGTCATGTTTTCTGGGTATGTCCTGAACTTTATCACAGTGAATTACATGCAGCTCTCTGGGTCTGTATTCTAGTGCCCCCTGAGGTTGGCACTCCATGCCTTTCTTTAATGATTACAGCCTCTGGTTCTTTTGGGGACTCCTACTATTACATTAAACCTTTTGCTCTGGTGTGTAATGTACTCTGAGCTAATTGATGATTAGTACACTTGTGCCCCCCTTTTGACTAGAATTCCTGAGGGAGTATTACTACACTTTCTCTTGTGATGGCTTCTGTCACCACTCCATCATGAGGGAAGTCTTCTGGTGTCAACGTTCTCTATTGTGTGTAACTCTGTGTGAACAATTATTCAAAGAAGAAGTTAGTTACTTCTAACTGAGGCTCTTAAAGATGTATAGTCCACATGGAGAGACACTTGTCTTTCTCTTCTGCTTTGGAGGTTTCTTTTCCTATGCCAGTGGTACAGAACCTTAGTTACAGGTAAACAATTTTTATTTCCCTTCCCAGCAAAATGCCCACTCCTATTTCCCAAGCATAATTACTTGGGAGAATTCTTCTCCTATCCTTTCTTTTAATTAGAAGCCCACATCCCAGATTCTCTCCTCTTCTGCCCTCTTTCTTTTTGCCAGACAATTCAAAGAGAAGGTGAGATTGCATCTGTATTTTTGGAATTTGGCAGCAGCAACAAGAAATCAGGTTGGGAGAGGAGGAGGGAAAGAAGTTGAGGGGGGCCAGTGCCCTTTTGCCCAATCTACATGAGGGTAGTTCAACAAGCTAGTTGTTTAGTGTTAAGTGAGAGGGCATGCTTGAGTTGCATTAAATCTTTCCAGGTCTATATATACAACTCATCAGCTGTTGAGTTCGACATGACTCTCTAGCATATGAATCCTTGTTAGGTGTAAATTTTAGTCTGAATTGTGTCTGAAATCCCTTCTATAATTGTCTGCTAAAGTTATAAGCTTTTTTAAGTTCAGCCCTGCAAAACCATAATACACATTTAACTTTTTTCAAATATGTGTTCTCATTGTCTTTAATATTTCTATATATATCTATAAAGAACTGACTATAAACTTGGACTTTACACGTTGCTAAAGCAGGTGCCCTTGAGGTTTAAAGGCTATTTTCAGTTATATTGATGTCAGTGGGACGACTGATGTGTAAATGCAGGATCTAGTCGAAGAAATTTGGTTACAATAGTTTTGAGTGCTCATGACCTCTTAAGGTTGGGCTCTAATCTTCAGAGAACAAGAATTAAAGATAGGCTGGAATGGAGTTTTTTAGAAATTTACCTTTTTAAAAGATTTTTTTTAGTTACTGAAAGAAAAGTGTTGCATAACAAATCCACTGTTTCTTGTCATTTCACTTTGTTTTTCTGTGATGTAGTGTATGTGTTTGAAGAAATGCCAGAGAATAATTGATCTTTTTTTAAAAGAACTTAAAATAGTTATAAACAGATTTGTCAAACTTTGCAATTTGTTTTTTAACTTTTTGTGTATTTTTTTAATAAACTCACTTTAGGCATATCTATCATTACTATGTTCATGGACCAAAAGGAAATGAAACTAATGTTGCAGTGAAGGAAACAGGACCTTTTAATAACATTGATATTGAGGTAGGAGCTATATAAATAGCTTTGAAGTATGTAAAAATCTCCAGTATTTTGCTATGAAAGATGACAGTATTTTAAGAGGTGTGTGCAACTTCACTTTAAAAAGGCAATTTTTAAGGTATTGACCACTTCATAATTGACCACTTCATAATTCTCCAACATTATATTTAATTAACAAGCTTTGACCTTTTGTATGGACTAGTTTGTTGATGCTACAAAAAAGACTATGGATCTTAAATTTACTTTATTTCTTTTAGATTTCAATGTTTGAAAAAGGAAAGGTACCTAAGATTGTCAACCTTAGGGAGATCAAAGATGACATGCAGACCTTGTACATAAATACTTAAGCAGATACTTTTGAGTTCAAGGCACAAGTTGAAGGTGAAGGTATAGTGGAAGGCATCATCCGCTATCATCCTTTCTTATATGATAAAGAAACCTATCCTGATGATCCGTGATTTCCTTCAAGTAAGTTAGTTAACTTTCACACTAATTATAACGGGTCTCAAAATCACAAGATTGAAATTTAGCAGGCTAATCTGCATAATAATAATAATAATAATAATATTTTATTAGCATTTGTATAGCACCAGCTGTGTACCTGGCGCTTTACAGCTGTGTACCTGGCGCTTTACAGAACAATAAACCCTACATTGACTCTGTTGCTAAATCCTGTCGCTTCTCCCTCCATAACATTGCTAAGATTCGCCCTTTTCTCTCTGTCTTGTCTGCCAAAACTCTTGTTCATGCTCTGGTCATCTCTCGCCTCGATTACTGTAACCTCCTTCTCACTGGCCTTCCCCGGTCTCACCTTTCTCCCCTCA
>QEPC01014287.1:700985-730302 GCA_003113815.1 Sphenodon punctatus
TCAGAGAGGTAGGAGGAGAACCAGTCAAGGACAGAGCTGCAGAAGCCTAGGGAGCGAAGAGAGTCCAGTTGGAGTGAGTGGTCGACAGTGTCAAAGGCAGCAGAGAGGTCAAGCAGGACAAAAATGGAGTAAAGACCCTTAGATTTAGCGACAAGTAGATCATTGGTGATCTTGGCAAGGGCAGTTTCAGTGGAATGAAGGGGGCGGAAGCCAGATTGGAGAGGGTCCAGGGAGGAGTTGGCAAAGAGGAGGTCCAGGCAGCTGGAGTAGACAACACGTTCCAGAAGCTTAGAGGCGAAGGGTAGGAGGGAGACCGGCCGGTAACTAGAGGGGTCTGAGAGGTCAAGGGTGGACTTTTTGAGTATGGAAGAGACAGTGGCATGCTTGAAGGCAGAGGGGAAGGAGCCAGGGGAGAGGGAGAGATTAATGACATGTAAAGGGGGTGGGGGTGGGGCGACAGTGGGAGCAATGGAGGTCAGGAGGCGGGAGAGGATTGGGTTGAGAGGGCAGGTGGAGGGGTTGGAGGAAGAGAGCAAAGAGGAGATTTCCTCAAGGGAGGCAGGAGGGGGGGAGAGAGGGGTGAGGGGTGGTGAGGGTGTGGGGAGAGGAGACGGTTGGGAAGCAATGTCCTGGCGGATCTTGTCAATCTTTGAGATTAAGAATGATACGAGAGCTGAACAGAAAGGGAAGAGGGCGGAGGGGGGCAGGGGGGGCTTGAGAAGGGAATCAAAGGTGGAGAAGAGGCGGTGGGGGTCACGAGAGTAGGATTCAACCTGGGAGGCATATTTTCAGTCTTCACTTTGCAGGCTCTGTTTTTACAATTTGGAAATATGCTTTTCTAAGCAACTTCCTGTGTCTTGAGGGATTGTTCATCAAAGTCAGAGGCTCCTGAACTGTCGGCTGGAGCCCCAAGTGGGGTCACAGCAGGACATGTAGAAGGGGTGTGTGCGATTACGCTAGTTGATCTACCTTGCAAGTCTTTGTTGCTGTTGGGTCATACAGGCAAATTTTTCAGAACCTACTGCCTTACAGCATACTACAATGTTTAGTCTCCCAGTAACAGTGTCTTCATACGAACCAAAAAGCTGTGTTGAGTGATGTAAAGTTGGCGTCCAAATGTGAGAATATCCATAAGTTGATCATCTTTTCTTTATGCGCAAATGCACTACTAAGTTCTGAGTCTAATTTGGGGCAACTTTTATGTTATGAAAACATCAGTTAAACCAAAAATTAGAAGGCTTTCATAGAATTCTATTGATGTTATTGTTGTGGGCTGTTTCCAGAGATTTGTATTCTAATGTGCAGACTACTTCTGTTCAATCTTGTAATGAAAAAACTCAGCCCCAATATAAATCTTAATTTTGAAAATATTTCAAGTAGGAAAAGATGGATAAAAAAAAGTTCTTAAACTTAAGCATCCCCTTTTTAAAAAAACCAAGTTCAGACCATTCTCTTACAAATTGAGCCTGGCTATACCAGTCGTATACCAGGGGTAGGGAACCTTTTCTGTTCTGGGGGCCACATTGAAAATTAGCATGAACTCCAAGGGCCACATAGAGGTTGGGTGCAGGTTGCTTAACAGGTGTATTCAAGAAAAGGAGGGCCGTGGATCTGTTCCCTATTCTTTTGTGCATGCCCTCGTCTCTACTTCCTTATCGTGAGCTCAGTTTTTCAGTGCTTGTGGGTAGAGACTGGATCCAGGGGCCAGATCCAGGACTTGGAAAGGGACCGCATAAAAATTTGCCAAGGGCCTCATTTGGCCCCCGGGCCTGAGGTTCCCCACCCCTGCTGTATACTAGAAGCTGTTGAATAGGAGACCTCTAAAGAGCACCTATGAATTTTAGGAGATACCCTTTTTAGCCCAGACTTCACCACTCAAGAAGCATAGTAATCTTGCACGTTTTATAGTAACACTAGCATCGTCGTCAGACTCTGACTGTGATGATTACATTCTGTCCAGTTAACAATCATACAGTTTTGGGTGAGAATCAGTATTAATTTCCTATATAAAACTTTGTGTAGTGACATCTATATTAAAGTGTTCTATCTCATCCAAAGGGGAATGGTGGTCTCTTGTTAAGAATGTTGAGTATTTGTAAAGGATTAAAGTCTTATGCTTGTATACTGTAAATTATTATTGAAATTAATTTTGATTGCATTTGTATTGCAAACCATACTGAACTTATCCAGTACATTTGCACAAAATAAGCTTAACCCAAAATTGTAAGAGGCTGACATTGGTTTGGAATGTATTACATGCACTCCTAAACTACCTTTGACGTGAACTGTCTAAGTCATTTGCCTTTCAAAATCAGTATAGACAAGTAGAGCATAGTGGAAAAGTCAGAATTTATCTTAGTCTTGATCTGTAATCCTAGATTGTTTGGGGTATTCCTTTCTCCCCCTGCAGTAGACAGTCCTCCAGCTGGGTAGCTCCATCCTGACCAGCAGGAGGCAGAAGAATCCAATTCTCTGCGCATACGCCTCCTGTACTACCCTACTCTCGCCAGTTTTTTCTTCTGGCTCGGACCGGCGGGAGCGTCGGGAACTGGCTCTGCAGGAAAAAAGAGAAAAGCAGTGTAAAAGTTTGACGGGGTTTAGAAGGGCTTCCCCTGTCTTGGCAGCAGCCAGTGGCAGCGGCGTGCTCAGCCCAGCCGGCTCCCACGCAGTAGCCTGGGAGCAGGGAGAAGCAAACCGCAGGACTGCAGAAGCGGGCTCTCCCCCATCTAGATCAGCCTCCTGCAGCCGCAGTGAACCTGTTCAGCCACACACCCCCTTTACAAAAAGAGAAAAGAGGGGGGAAGGCTGGGGGAAAAATACCTTCTTGTACTCCCCCCTGCAGTAGCGTCGGGAGAGCGGGAATCAGTTATGGAAGGCACCTCCAGGCCGGAGGTAAAGTTCCACACAAACGGAGGCGAGGGGGGGGGGGAAGCTGCCCTGGGCTAGGGGATCTTCCCAACGGTAAGGGCAGCTAGTAGGCTAGAATCCTAGCCCCCTCTCCGGTTCCTCTTCCCTCCCTTCTCTTTCCCTCGGAGACAGGAGCTGTAATATGAGCCTTATGTTTACAGGACTCCGGGCAAGGGGAGACATCAGCGGCCTCTGTGTTGACCACCCCGGGGGGCTGGGATTCACAGAAGGAGGCTTTTCAAACCATAAATAGTAGTATGGAGAAAATACTACTTGCCATCTCGGCTCTAGGGGATAAAAAAGGAAAAAAGAGGAAGTAGACACAGGGGGGAAAAGCCTCCATTTTAAAGAAGAGGCGAGTTAAAAAGGCAGGAAAACCCTGAAGAGCCACAAGGGGGGCCATTTCCCGCCTACTACACTCCCCGCCATCTTCTGAGCATGTGAGCTCAACAGGGGAGGGAGAAGGGAGTATGGCTGCAGCCGCTGTTATTCAGTCCCTGGCTTCAAATTCTGATATAGATTCAGAGGCTCTCCCCTCAGAACTGAAAGAGGGGGAGTGGCAGGATACTCCTCTATCAAACAGAGACCAGGAAAGGAAATTTCCATTGAACTTTAGGAAGGAGTTGATGGCCCAGGTTATTAAGACCCTGTCCCTAGAGGAGAAACAGAGAAAGAGTCAGTCATCAGACTCAGAGGAGGATGAGCGTCGGCTGATTCCCTCCCTTTCGGGCAGGGATGTTGGCCTCCCACTGGATAGGGCATTTGAGAAACTGATCTTAGAGGAATGGAAGTTTCCTGCCAAGTCCTGCAGAATGAATAAGACCTGTCTCTTATACACATCTAGATGTGTATAAGAGACAGGCGTTATATTCATTCTCCCGGAGAAAAGAGGCATTTTTTAAGAACCCCAAAGTGGATGCAGCCACGGCCTCCCTCGCGAGGCAGACGGTATTTCCCACTGAGGGGGATTGTTTTCCGAAGGACCCTTCAGATAGGGCCATTGAGGGGGCCCTCAGGAAGGGGCTAGATGCTTCAGCAAACTCCCTACGCATAAACATCCTGTCCTCATATCTGGCCAGGGCAAATTTGGCTTGGCTGCAGGAGATGCAGTCTTCAGATATTTCAGAGGAAAGATCCAGGGTTCTTTCTTCCAGGGTCATGCTGGCTACCGCCCTTCTAGCTGACACCACTACAGATTCACTTTCCTGGTCAGCCCGGGCAGTTTCCTTGTCGGTGGTGGCCAGAAGGAGGGTCTGGTTGAGGTCTTATCAGGGGGACACTACTGCTAAGACCTTATTGGTGGAAGGCCCCTACAAGGGCCTTCAGCTTTTTGGAACCTGTTTGAAGAAAGTCCTAACAGAGGCCAATGACAAGTCAAAGACCAAGACCTTGCAGCAATTTGCGGCAAAAAAGAAACCTTTTCGTGCCCTGACTTTTAGGTTCAAGGGGGGCTACGGTTCCTTTCGAAAAAGCAACCAAGCCGCTGACAGGGATTATAGCAGATAGTCCTTTAGTTTCCGAACACAGCGACAACGCAGATCTGATAGAGGCAGACTGCGAGATCCCCCCTCTGCACAGTCAGCAAAGCAGGCATGACTCGCAAGGGGAGGAAAACATTGGGGGAAGACTGTCCGCTTTTTACAAAATTTGGGAAGAATCAATCTCAGACGCTTGGGTCTTGAAGATTGTGGAACAGGGGTACGCTCTGGAATTCCGAGGGCATCCAAGAAGCAGATTTCTTCCCTCCCTCATCTCCAAAAACCCTGACAAAATAAGGGCAATGACAGCAGAGATAGGCAGACTGTTGTCCATAAAAGCAATAGAGGAGGTCCCGATAGGTCTGGGATTATACTCCATAATGTTTTTGGTCCCAAAAAAGACTGGGCGATGGAGAGCGGTGTTGGATCTAAAACTGCTAAACAAGTGGATAAGAGCCCAAACATTCAAAATGGAATCAGTCTCTTCCATTTGCCACAGCCTGTCCAAGGGGGATTGGCTAGCCTCCATAGATTTGAAGGAGGCCTATTTTCATGTGTCCATGCTTCTGGGACACAGGAAGTGGCTCCGATTTGCATTCAACGGCTCCCACTGGCAGTTCAAGGGTCTTCCCTTTGGCCTCTCTTCAGCTCCAAGGACCTTTACCAAGGTTCTCATCACCCTGATAGCGAATCTGCGCAAGGAGGGGATCCACGTGTTCCCCTACTTGGACGACATCCTGGTCAGGTCCCCTTCTCAGGAGAGGGCTACCAGGGACGTGAACAGGGTGATGACTTACCTTGGGACACACGGATTCGTGACGAACCTAGCCAAGAGTCAGCTTTCACCAACTCGCAGACTACAACACCTGGGAGTAATCATAGATACTTCCTTAGATGCCGTGTGTGTTCCAGATCAGAGACAAGAAAAGATTTGGTCGATGATCCGCCTGCTCCAGGCTGCTCATCGACTGAGACTAAAGTCTCTGGCAAGGCTTCTGGGGCTGATGGTGTAATGCTATCGGCAGGTCCAGCGGACCCGCTACAACCTAAGACCCTTGCAGAGGCTGCTGCGTCCTTTCCAAAGAGAGCTTACGCAGGGAGGAAATCCTTGGGTTCGGGTGCCCACGTACATAAAGTCCTCCATGTCTTGGTGGCTAAATCGAAGCATCTTCCAAAATGGGGTACCACTGACGGAGCCCAATCGAAGAATAATGACCTCCGATGCCAGCTTAACGGGCTGGGGGGCCCACATGGGGGAGATATGCGTCCAAGGGACCTAGTCCCCAGAGGAGCAAAGGAAACCTTTTGGAGCTCAGAGCCATTCGCCTGGCTCTTCAACAATGGGCACACCTCCTCCTCGGGGCTCATGTCCCTACATGGACAATATAGCAGCAAAAGCCTATGTGAACCACCAGGGGGGTTCGAGGTCTCCGGCTCTTCAGAGGGAGGCCTTGATACTTCTCGAGTGGGCCCAGACATGGGTGTCTTCCCTAAAGGCACTGCACATAAGGGGAGTGAACAACCTGCAGGCGGACTGGCTCAGCAGGAATCAGGTGAACCCGCATGAGTGGGCTCTCAACCGGGAGGTTTTTTTCCTCATTACACAGAAATTTGGGGATCCGGTCATGGACCTGTTCGCCTCCCTGGGCAACGCCCAGGTGGAACGGTTCATGTCAGCATTGGGGGACTCGGGTCTCATGACTCTCGATGCTCTGAACCAGGCGTGGCCCCTGGGGCTTCTATATGCCTTTCCTCCTTACCCCTTGCTGTCGAGAACACTGGCAAAAATAAAAAGAGAAAGGGCTCAAGTAATCTTGATAGCCCCTTGGTGGCCCAGACGGTCGTGGTTCGCCGACCTAAGGCAGTTGAGCGTAGAAGAACCATTCCAGCTTCCGAGCGGGGGGATCTTCTCTCGCAGGGGCCCCTTCTTCAGGAGAACCCAGTAAGGCAAAAATTGACAGCTTGGAAATTGAGAGCCTAGCCCTCCAAAAGAGAGGTTACTCAGGAGCAGTACAAAAAACCCTATTAGCAGCCAGAAGGCCGGCTACTAGAAGATCATATAGGGCAACTTGGAGGGTTTTTGCTACATGGGCCTTGGACAGAGGTCTGGACCCCTGCAATCCATCTCTCTCTCACATATTAGAGTTTTTACAGGCAGGTCTCGATAAGGGTCTAAGGTATAATACTTTGGCCAGACAGGTCTCAGCCCTAAACTCAGTTTTGTCCACTCTATCCTCTGGAGAAATTTCTAATCATAGGCACATTCGTCAAGTTTTGAGGGCAGCTAGACACCTTTCGCCTCCAACAGTTTACAGATCCCCGTCTTGGGATTTGAATTTGGTTATTGATGCCTTAACTAGGACTCCCTTCGAACCCTTATCACAGGTGTCACTATATATGCTCTTCCTAAAAGTGGCCTTCCTAATAGCGGTCACTTTGGCCAGAAGGATGTCAGAACTAGGGGCACTTTCGATAGAAAAGAACTTCTGCATTTTCCGCAAGCAGTCTGTCACACTCAGGCTGGATTTGGCTTTTATTCCTAAGTATAATTCCATCTTCCATAGATCACAGGAGATTGTGCTCCCCTCCTTCTGTCCAAACCCTCTCCATCCGAAAGAAAGGTTATGGCACACCCTAGATGTACGTAGGGCTCTTAAGATTTACCTCATAAGAACTCAAGCTTTTCGTAGGTCAACGGCGCTATTCGTCAACCTACGAGCAGCCATAAAAGGGACAAGGATGTCAAAGACTCTAATTTCGAAATGGGTAAAACAGTCTATCATTGAGGCATATAGAGCCAAGGGCAAGATTCCCCCTCTTCAAATCTGGCCCCATTCAATAAGAGAAGTGGCTACGTCCTACGCATTCAAGGCAAGAGCCTCATATGAGGAAATCTGTAGGGCAGCAACCTGGTCATCGGTCCACACGTTTTTAAAACACTATAAGATCGATGCTTTCCAATCCGCGGATGTGGCCTTTGGGAGGAGAGTTCTCCAGGCGGTTTTAGAGTCGCCTGAGTCCGTCTCTTCCCCCCCTTAAAAGATAAAGAGCTTGGGTATATCCCAGCCGGAGGACGGTCTGCTGCAGGGGGAGAAAAGGAAATTGGTCACCTACCTTGGTGAATTCCTTTCGCCTCTGCTGAGCAGACAGTCCTCCGGACCCACCCAGAGACAATGTGGGAAAAGGGAAATGTAGTGTAAGTTCTGGACAGATAATGTGATAAGAGACTTGGGAGAGTTTCACTTCGGTGGTTACTAGGAAAATGTTAAAAATTATTAGTGTTGATTGTTTTTTATTAGTCTCGCGTTACAGCCTCCTGGGGGTTAAGTTATTGGTGGTCAGCACAAGGCTGCCGGTCCTCCACTTTGGAACTATCTGGCGAGAGGAGGGTAGCGTAGGAGGCGCATGCGCAGAGAAGATTTGGATTCTTCTGCCTCCTGCCGGTCAGGGTGGAGCTACCCAGCCGGAGGATTGTCTGCTCAGCAGAGGAGAAAGGAATTCACCAAGGTAGGTGACCAATTTCCTTTTTTACTTAGGACTAAAAGATGACGATGATGACGATGATGAGTGCTTTATAATAGAAAAAGGAGCCAGAGGAAAAAGACCTATTTTTGAATGTTTTTGGAATGGAAGGTTAATACCGTACACATCTGTAGAAGAGTAAGTGATTCTTGCCTCTTGCACTTTAAATATTGTTGGTGTTTTGGTTTCTGAGAAAAGAGGATTCTAACAACTTTGTTTTTCTGTTAAGTTTTGACTGGTGTGCTCCTCCCAAGAAGAGAGGGCTTGCACCGGTTGAATGCTACAACAGGATTTCTGGTGCTTTATTTACAAATGATAAGTTTCAGGTCAGCACAAACAAACTGACTTTCATGGACTTAGAGCTAAAGTTAAAAGACAAAAACACTCTCTTCACAAGGGTCTTCAATGGACAGGTAATACTTAATTTGTGCTTCTACTTTCTATAATTCAGTAAATGAATTGGAAACTTCATCCCCTAAAGCTGATAAATAAACACATTTTTTTGTAATGTATTTTATTAAATTGTTAAGAAAGGTGGGGTTTTCCTCTTGTTTATATATATTTCTTCTGTTTGTATATGTAATCATGTATACACTGACTTTCTTGTTCAGAAACCTTTTAACTACAGTAGAGAATTAACTATGTGTTGAGAATTAACTCAGTACTTCAAGGATATAAAAGTGTTCAGTTTTTGGATATTTAAAATATTTACTGATTTGGAATTTGGCCTTGACGTGGGGATTGAGAGAATTTTAAAGTATCTGGAACAGCTTTTGATGCCTGTCTTGGTACAGAACAGAAATATGGAGCTACTGTTTGCTTATTTCACATTTCTGACTTATTTTTTGTAACAGATCTTCTAAATTTTTTTAACAGGAGCAGAGAATTAAAATTGACCGAGAATTTGCTTTGTGGCTCAAAGACTGCCATGAAAAATATGACAAACAGATCAAATTTACACACTTTAAAGGAACAATTGCACGTACTGATTTACTCTCTAAAAGAATGCAGAGTCCTTGGGCTACATACTCTGCAATAGAGTGGGATGGGAAAACATATAGAGCTGGACAGTTGGTAAGTTAATTACTAATTATGGAGCGCAGGCACTCAGATTTGAAAAAAAAATGTACAACTTATAATTTATTTAAATGTATTCCCCACCCTCCCCTAAGGCTCAGGGCAGCTTACAAGATAAGAATTAATAAAATACATACAAATATAAAAGTCCCATAAAACATTACCCCAACCCCCTTAAACATCCCACCCAACCCCTACCCTTGCCTGCTAAACGCTTGGCCAAAAAGAAAGGTCTTACAGTGCCTCCAAAAGATACTTGGACTTAAACAAAACATACACCCTTGTTCCTCACCTTTTGTTTGGCACAATATGACCTGATGGCTGTTGTGCCATCTAAAACTTCAATCACTCACTCCAGTGAAAAGGAGTTCCACAACACTGGGGCAGCAACTGAGAATGCCCGTCTACATGCCCTCCTGAAAGAAAGAAGGCCACTACTTTCTGCACCAGCTACAATTTCTGACCGGTCACCAAGGGCAGCATAATGTAAAGTGCATTGCAGTAGTCTATCCACGAGGATATGAAAGCATGGATGACAATGGCCAGGTCCAAATCAGAAAGAGAGGGCTGCAGCCTCTTCCCAGATGGAGCTGGTGAAAGGCACTCCTGATTACTGCCACAACCTGATGTTCCAAGTGCAGCAAGGGATCCAGGAGCACTCTCAGGCTAAGAACCTAGGTGCTGAGAAGCGGCTGGGCCACATCAATGAGGGGAGTCGCAAGTCTCCCCTCCCCCAAGGTCACAGGTCTGGTCAACCATCATCATTTCAGTCTTGACTGGATTCAACTTTAGTCGACTCACCCTCATCTAGTCCCCAGTGGCAGCCAGGCACTCGTTAAGGACCGAGACTGCAGGGTCTGGTTTGGATGAAAGAGAGAGCTAGAGCTAGGTGTCATCACCATACTGCTGACGTCTCACGCTAAACCTCTGTATGATCTCAGCCAGCAGCCTCAGATACATACTGAACAGGAGGGGCAACAAGATGGAACCCACATGGCCATGGTTGACAGTCTACACCTGGAGATCAACAGAGGAAATCATACCCTGTTGATCCTGTTAGATCTTTCATCTGCCTTTGATACAGTTGATTACAAGGTGTTGCTGACATGACTGCAGAACCTCCCACATGGAAGGCCCTGGGGGGACAACAAGCAATCGCCCATCATCACCCACTGGGACTTCCCTGACAGGAACGAATGGAACCACTCAAGCAGTCCTGCGCACCCCTGCCAGGTTCTGCATTCGTGTCTGCAACACCTTGTGATTCACTGTATCAAAGACAGCTGAAAGTTCTGACAGGATTAACAGGATATGATTTTCTCTGTTGATCTCCAGGTGTAGATTGTCAACCATGGCCACTAGCATGGTCTCGGTACTATACCCAGGACGAAAAACAGACTGACTTGGGTTCAGGAATCTGATAGCCTGAAGTTGCTGGGCAACCACGTGTTCAATAACCTTCCCTAGAAAGGGAAGGTTAGAGACAGGCCGGAGCATCAGTGTGAAGTGATGACTTTTTCAGCAGGGGCTAGGCAACCACACTTCTGAGGATGTTTGACAGTCTACCCTCCTGAAGGGAGGCATTGTCAATTCCAGCTATCAACAGCCCCAGCGTCTCCTAGCTGGTTTTCATCAGCCAGGATGGGTAAGGATCTAATTTGCAACTTGTTTCCTACATTGCTCCAAACACATCCTTTGCATCAGTGAGCGACAACAACTGAAACGTATCCAACCAAATATAGCTTTATGAGGTCAGTATTGTACTACATTAAAAAATATACATTTTTCTTACAAAATATGTGTTAAATGATACTGTTAACTTGAATGCTTGATGCGCAACTGTAAGAAATACCATAAATATTTTTTTTGTTTATCCCAGGATTTCTACAGCTCTGAAATGTTCCTACTTCCTCCTCCCACATAAGTTTAAAATGTACACCAAGTTATTATTTTGTTTGTAAAGCATGCATTCCTGTGTCGGGGTGGATGGGGGTCAGACATTCCATGTCGAATGCATAGCATCCCTACGCGTTGATCAGATCAGGTGCAGGAATGGTGCAAAACCCTGCCAGGTAGCCAGAAACATTGTGAAGGATGAGCCATTGTGAAGGGGGTAGGGGGAGGCGGGAGTTTTCTGTGCTGGTAGTGGTGGCAGTTGCCATGCTAGAAGGGAACAGGAAGTTGGCAGGAGTTTGCTTTGCAGGTGAGAGGGTTACTGGGGGAGTTGCTGTGCTGGCAGGGGATAGGAAGGTTGCCAGGAGGTTTGCTATGCTGGCGAGGTGGGACTCTGGGGCACTGTAGGGGCATGGAGCAGGGTCTGGGTCTTACCAGAAAGCAGGACAATGGATAATGCATCTGTGCTTTCTTCGTAGGTGAGACAGGCCCCACCCACATACAGAGCCAGTCGGCACTCATCAGGCTGTGTCTCCATCCTGCCAACCATTCCCCTGAAGGCTACTAAGATCCAGACCTCATGCCCCAATGCCTCCCCTGGTTAATTTGGCTGCCCCCTGCTCCTGGGTTTGCTCCCCACACTTCATAATGTGGGGCCAGCTAGCATGCCCATTTGGTTTAGTTTGTGTTGGTCCACATTCGCTCCTCTGCCACTGCTCAACTCCGCATAGCTCGATTACGGTCTTAGAGTATGTCTTTTCTCTGAATCTGTGAATTCTTTGTTAGATTACAAATTTCATAGGTAAAATTAAAATTGTTTTCTTCCCCTATGTAAATGCATTATCAGATACAATTCTGTGGTAAGCTGAAAGGTAACTTTGAACTGACAAATATGAATGGTGAGGATGACAAACAAGTTTTTAAAAACAACTTGTAAACCTTAAATGATGTTGTAGAGCATTTGCAAGGTGATCGATACCATCCTGTATCTGCCAAGGGCAGAAAACTGAGCATACTTTTGTATGCAGATGATATGATCCTGATCTCTACCACTGAAATTGGCTTGCGCAGACTTTTGACGTCACTTGGGAATTATTGTAGTCTAAATGGTCTGCTCATTAACTATGAGAAATCCAAAGTCATGGCTTTCTCAAAGAGGTGGGTCTGTAAGAGGTGGGGCATAAACTCCAATCCCATCAAACAAGTTAAAACATATAGATATTTGGGCTTATTGTATTGTTATACAGGCACGTGGACTGCTTAAAAGCTCTAAATTTAAAATTGGCTCCGACAACCAGAGGAATATTGAAATTTTGGCGCTTGAGTGGTGGCAGATTGTTTGGCGCTTGAGTGGTGGCAATCAGGTTCTTGGAATCTAAGTTGATACCACAAGCTATTTATGGCGCAGAGGTCTGGGTTTTCTCTGCCAAATCCTCCCTGGAAATAGCTCAGAACGGACTGCTGAGGACTATTTTGGGTGTACCAAACAGCACCCCACTATCCCTGCTTAGGGCTGAGGCAGGCATGCCCATGATGGAATCAAAGGGTCTGCCCAGGCCAGTTGCCTATTGGTCTCGATTAATGGGAATGCCTGGGGACAGACTACCGAAGCTTTGTTGGATGGAAATAATGGCCTCTGACCGCAGATTTTTGTGGAAGGAGGATCTGTTCCATCTGACTAATTCGGTGGGACTGTCCCTATCATTCCTAGCTGAGTTACAGGGCACTAAGGCCAAGCAATTGTTTGCTACTTGCCTTGATGACATCTATAGGCAAAAAGATCTAGAGGCAAATAGGCTTCCCATGAGTGGCCCCATGGTATGGTCTGTATAAAATACAGCATCAGACCGAATATAATTTAAGATCTTTGACAAACATTACCCTCAGGAGAGCCCTCACACTGTTACGATTCCATCTGATACCCTCAGCAATTTTGGTGGGTAGGTATAAAAATATCCCCCATGACTAGCACCTTTGTGCTTGTGAGTCTGGTGATACCGAGGATCTTCTACATTATCTTTTTTTTTGCCCTCAGTCAAGTGATGTCAGAAATAAATATCTATTCCTGGGGTACCGTTCAAATTGGAACTCAGCACAGAAACTGCTGTTTATGCTGGCTAACCCTGATGATTTAGTTGTCAAAAGAGTGGCAAATTTTGTTTATGCACTAATGATCTCAAGGCATAATAGATCCAATAAGAACTAAAGTAACAGTGACTGAAATAATTGTGATTTTAACTGCTTTCCTGCAATTGTGATTGTAACTGCTTTCCTGCAATTGATGTTATGTTTAAAATGAATCAGATGGTCTTTGCTCGGTGGCAAGTGCTAAACCTGTAATGCATATTTAGCATCAATTTTATGATTGGTTTATGATTTTTTTAAAAAAAATGTATTCCTGTTTTATTATTGTTTTATGAATTAGGATTGTATTATAATTGTTGAAACCATATGGTCGGCAATAAAGACTATTTATTCAACTTGTCAACCTCAAACAACTTTTAAAACTTTCTGTTGCTCTTTGAGTAAGCATGACACCTTTTAGGGCATACCTCTTGTCTTTCTTTTAGCCAAAGATATTGAAGGCATAAAAGGAGCCTTTTAATACAACATAATTTTAACCAGAAGTATAGAGAGGTTGTTTTACTTTTGTGATTTACATGCAGTTGAGTATTATTAGCGTTAGTATTTCATTATTATTATTAATAATAATATTGATATTGATAATATTTGTTTATATGGATGGCATCTGCAACATTCCTGACTCTGAACAATTGTGCTAAGAGACAGATCCCTGCCTCAGGGAGCTTACCATCTAGAATGGACAAGGGGAGGGGCACATAAGAAGAGACAGGGATAGGTTCATGAAGTTGAGAAGCTTCAAATGCATGCAGTTGGCTTAGTTGCAAGGGAGAAGGGAAGGGGGATCTTGAGAATAGACAGTTATAAACAAGGAATTGATGGGGGAGAAGAGTAAAAAAGAGCCTGTTGTAAGAAGGTTTTTAGGAGGGATTGGAAGGGAGGGAGCAGAGTCTATGTTTTCAGGATGGAAGGAAGTTCCAGGCATAGGGGGCAGCATGAGAGAAGGGATGAAGATGCTTAAGAGAACAAGAATCTTGGGGGCAGGTTAGGGTGGTGGCAGAGGAGGAGCAAAGTTCCCAGGTAGGAACACGCAAGTTTATTGTTTTGTCAAAAGCTTTCCTGATTATTTTAAATCTAAAGCCACGATTATCAGTATCTTTTTGCTTCTTATTGGTTGTCTGTTGGCATTTTATGTAAGCAGGGTAATTAGATATCAACTGATCTAATCAGCTCTTTTATAACTGAACCATGCCTTGTCAGGAAGGCACTCAAAATAAGTTGATTACTATTGATGAAACTGCCTTTTCTCTCTTAGGTGAAAACAATTAAAACCCTTCCACTATTCCATGGAAGCATAATGACTTTTTTTTTGTATGGGGATCATGATGGGGATGTATATGCTACAGGAGGAGAGATGCAAATTGCTTTGGTAAGTCAGTGGCAAAGTAATTTTAAAGCTGTTAATTGAATTCTAGATTCAGATATTTTGTTTTGAAAAGAAAGCTCATTTAAAAATAAGGATTCAGATCACAGTAGATCTTCAGAATGTTTTTTCTAAAAGCTGTGCGCATCTTTAGCATTAGGATGGTGATTTCACATTGAAAAGATACATTGTACATGTGATATAATTTACAATTGCATAGTCAGCTTAGTTATCAACTTTGATCATGCATCCTGTTTTTTAAATATAAGGTACCTAAGTTTCCTTTTTAATGCAGTGCTTTGGCTGAAGTACAAAATTAGACTTAATGTGGAAAATGTAACATGGTAATGTATTCTAGAGCATATTATACTATAACTTCCCACATTTGGACACCAGAGGGCCGAAATGTTTGGGTGTGAGAGATGTCTGGATATGAGAAATTCGATATTGAGCTACTGATGGTCACTTTCTGGCTTCTTTATTTTGGACATGCAGAGGGGGACTTAAGGCATGTCTGGAACACAGAAGGGTCTTGATTAGAGAGAATAAAATGTATTATAATTAAAAATGTGTACAAATTACATTTGAGTTCTAAGCTTTTGAATGCGATATGTTTGAATCCGCTCTTAACATTACACAAATGTCTGTACTTTTTCTGTTGTTCAAGGATAAGATATTTTATAACTATACACTAAAAGTTTTAAACTTACATTTTCCCCCTAAAATATTACATGTAAAACTATGTACGATCACCCATTTCACTTAAAAGTAGACGACTTCAGGATATTTTTCTTTCAGGAAATAACCCGGAAATAGGGTGCTTGCACATGAGCAGAAATCACGGCAGGGGGATCACGTGACACTCCTCTCATGTGCATGGGATTTTTAAGGTCATTAGCCGTTAGTGTCATTGTGAACATTAGCTACTCACAAATTTGCATGCGAGTGGCTGTCACATTTGTTTACACCGAAAATTTTGTTGAGATCCTGCAAATGATTTGTTATGATAAAAAAATCATCCTCACTAATGGAAAAGCAGGAATACTGTACAAGTACTTATTGTACAGTAGTTAAATTGTCTGAAGTATACAGTCCCCACACTATCTGGTTGATGTCCTTTCTCCCCCCGTGGCAGGACAGATGGTCTTGACTCTTGGAATGTGTCCCTCTTCACTTGGATAGGCAGAATCAATAATTATGATTGACAGCCTTGTCCATGGGAGGGGCACAGCCCTCGTCATGACTCCAGTTTCCTTCCTGCCTTGCTAAGGGTAGGAAGCAGGATCTAGAAGCTCCCTAAGAGCAATCCCTGTGTAGGCTAGAACTTTATTTTGGGCTTTTCTTTGCTCCTCTCTCCCTCCCCTCCTCGGGGGGGGGGAGGGGGAGGGCTGAGCTGTTGGCAGGGGCCAGGGGTTTCCTTCCCCCATGCCTCCCACCATGCTTTTCCAGCTTGGGGTCTTCTCCTGGGGGGAACTGCTGCCTTAGGAGCCCCTCCTCTGTTTGCCACTTCAGCAGGCAGGGAGTTTAAGCCGCAGCAGTACTCTGAAGCTCCTGCTTCCTTTTCCCATTGTGCTGCCATCTCGTGACCTCTGACATGGTGTTCAGGGCTAGAAAAATCCTCCCACTGGGACGTGGGATCTCCTGCAGCCTCCGAACACTGAATGCTTGTTCCGGAGGGTTGAATAGCCCTTCTGGGGCCTCCAGTTTGTCTCCCTTGGGAGTAAGGCCACAGGGGGTGAGTATGCCCAGTTGGGCCGATCCGGGGCCTGCTTTTCATATCTGCCCCAGGGCTGAAGTCCCAGAGGCGGTTCTTCTGTGGCTAGGGAGGCAGGTGGTGGATACTCACTACCTTTCCTCCACACTAACCAGCAGGGTGGCACGGGAGGCACCCCGCCCACTAATCCCTTGGGAGCTCCCCTCGAGACTCTGAGGAACTGTGCAAGGATTTTTCTCTCTTCCCCGGGAGACAGGCACAGCTGGAGAGAAGGGTTTTTCAAGAGGTTTCCCCCCCCCCCCCCCCAAAAAAAAAGAGGTCATAAGAGGGATAGGAGTGGTAGTCCCAGACAAGGCTCCTCGATGACCTCTCCTCTTTCTTCTTCATCTTCCTCCTCCCGCCCCACCTGCTCTCACCACGAGGGTTAGAAAGGCAAGAGAAAGGGCAGTTGTCCCCACCATGGGAGGCGCCATAAACCTAGTAAAAGGGGTAAGAGTCATCCCCACAAGGTACCTAGCAGGTCTCGCTTCTCCTCCCATTCCTTCTCTCTCCCAGCTCGCCCAGAGAAGGAGGATGGGGAATTATCAGATGTTGAAACAGACAAGGGAGATAAAGAGGAGGAGCCCGCAGGGGAAAGGCTGTTGGAGGCAGATAGGCACAGCAATCTGCTCGCTGAAGTAGCAGCCATGCTTAACATTTCTTTGCTCTCTCAGCCTAAGGGGGATGCTAGAGCACATAAGGAAAATGTTAGAACCTTTCCTAGGGAAACCCCAGCTGTCCCAGAGGTTCAGCTGGTGAAGTTTTACGTAGATACCATTAAGGGCGAATGGGAATGGTCGGCTAGGTTTAGGGGGCCCCACAAGTATATAAACAAATTCTACGCTGTCCCTAAGGCTCAGGAAGAGCTTGTCACTCTCCCTGAAATCGATGTAGGTGCCACTGACTTAGCCAAATCAGTTGCCCTTCCTGAAAAAGGGGAGGGTTCCCCTAAAGATCCACTAGATAGAAAGGTGGAAGTGGCCCTTCGTAAGTAAGTAAAAGTTTATTGTGGCATTAGCTTTCGCCATAGCCGTAGAGAACACACATGGGCCTTTCATAAGAACTACGAGGCCTTGGCCATGACTCTGAGGGCGTCAGCCTCCACCCCAAGCTTCAGCAGAGCTGCTTTCTTTGTGTACCAGTGATCTAGCCTTAAAAGTAGAACAAAAGAAAATGAAAGATAGTTTCAAGAAATTAGCCCTCGCCTCCGCCTAGTCAGCCGATGCTATCCAGTTGAATGCTAGGGCAATGGTTGCCTGCCACTCCATGTGACTGCGACCTTGGCAAGTAGACCTGCCTTTGAAATCCTGTTGACGGGGCCATGTTCCTGGGCAAACATCTTTTTGGAGAGGCCACTAAACCTGAGAAGAGAGCTTTACCCATGAACCCCTCAAAAGGGGCTCCTCAGTCTTCCTTTCATCTGAAAAATTCCTCTCATGGTCACAGGAAACTGGCGTGCCATAGGGTCAGAAGTGGAAAGTGGCAGCGACAAAGATGGACCCCAGACTGGCCCTGATATAAGAAGTCTCAGCCCTCTACCCGGAGTCACAGGGGGGAGGCTACAGGCCTTTGCGGAGGTCTGGACATGGACTTAGGGAGACGTGTGGGTCAAAGAGACGAACTCTCGGGCTTACACCGTCAAGTTCTCCTGCACTCTGAGAGATCGTTTCATCCTGTCTCCAGTCTCAAAAGATCTTGAGAAGGCAAGAAAAGCCAAGTTGACTATTTATCATCTCAACATTGGGGCCATAGAGCTGGTCCTTTGAAGTCAGAGGTTCTCCGACGTATACTCTATATTTTTCACAGTGCCCAAGAAGAATGGCGACATCTGGGCGATACTTGACTTCAAAGGGCTCAACAAACGTGTGAGGTACAAGAAGTTCAGGATGGAGACGCTGGGATCCATCAAGTCAGCCATCCATCCTGGAAACTTCTACGTAGACCTCCAGGAGGCCTACCTCCATGTCCCTGTAAGGGAAGCTCACATGCGGTTCCCCAGGTTTGCCAGAGCAGACAGGCATTACCGGTTCCGGGTGCTGCCATTCAGATTCTTCTTGTCACCCTGTGTGTTCACAAAGATCCTAGTGGCTCTGGTGGCTCATCTGAGACTCGAGGTACATGTATACGCGTACTTCGATGACCTTCTCATAAGGTCGCCATCCCGAGAACAAGGACTCTGGGACTTCCAGGCAGTGGTAGATTGCCTAGAAGCACATGGTTTATTTATCAACCAGGAGAAGAGCTGCCTAGACACAATATTCTCCATCATCTGTCTTGGTGTCCAGATAGACACAATTTCTCTGCTGGATCAATTTCACAGAAAGGATCGTCTGGAGCTCATGTTTCTTGTGAAGCTCCTGGGCAGCATGGTGCCCTTCCTCGACACTAGCTTGGGCCAGAGTCCACCTGCGGCCCCTTCAAAGATTCCTGCGACCTTGCCAGCTGGAGATAGCGAGTCAGGCTCACCTCCTTCTCCACATCCCTTCCACACTGAAATCTCAACTGCAGTGGTGGACATTCCCACGGTGGCTGTTAAGGGGGATTTCGCTTCAAGAGCCTCAGAGGCTGACAATCGCTACAGATGTGAGCAACAAGGGATGGGGAGCGTTCTGCTACCTAGGATCGGCCCAGAGCAGATGGTCCAAGGAGAAGTGGCACATAAATCGTTTGGAGCTGAGAGCCGCCCACCTAGCCCTTATGCACTTCACCAACCAGCTGGAAGGACTGGATGTACTGATTTTAACCGACAGTGTCACAGCAATAGCATACATCAAAAGGCGGGGGGGGGGGGGAATTNATTGTGGTCCAAGAAGCTGCAGGAGGAGGCATCCATTCTGTTCCTGTGGGCAGAGCATCATCTGTCATCCATCCAAACGGTGCACATAGCAGGAGTCCTGAACTGGAAGGCGGACTGAGCCAGTCCTAAAATAGACCTTTTTGCCATCAATGCCAACAAGAAGTTAGACATGTTCATGGCAAGGAGAAGAGTTTCGAGAGTAGCAGGCATAGATGCTCTATCCTCTCCATAGCCCAGAGGACTGCTATAGGCCTTTCCTCCATTCCCGATAATCCCTCAAGTCCTGTAGTGGACCAGGGAGCTCAGGGCTCAGGTAGTTCTGGTAGCACCGACCATGCCGCCCGTGGTTCTCGGACCTCCTCGACATGTTGGTTGAGGATCCACTCCAGCTTCCTCTATGGCGAGATCTTCTGTCCCAAGAGCCGGTCTTCCACCGCACATCGAGAAGTTGGCATGAAGGACCTGTAGGCTGAAAGGCGACAACTAAGTGCACTCGGCTATTCAGGTAAGCTTCTGTCTTCCAGGTGAGAGTCTACTGACAAGGTCTACAGAACAACATAGAGAAAATTCTTTTGTTAATGCATGGAGAGAGGGGCTTCCGATCTGGATGCTGG
Organism: Sphenodon punctatus; assembly: GCA_003113815.1. Classification (NCBI taxonomy): domain Eukaryota; kingdom Metazoa; phylum Chordata; class Lepidosauria; order Sphenodontia; family Sphenodontidae; genus Sphenodon; species Sphenodon punctatus. The sequence continues at coordinate 720,532 of QEPC01014287.1, forward strand.
AGTCAAAGAGGTATTGTCTTTTCTCTGGGATGGATTGGACCTTGGCTTCAAAGCAAATACTTTGAAAAGACATGCCTCAACCGTGTCTTCCATCCTGAGCTGTGCAGGCCAGCAGCCACTCTTGTCGCACCTGCTCATCAAAAGATTTCTCAAGGCTGCAGACCAGATCTGTTCTCCAGTCCAACACAGGTTCCCGACCTGGAGACTCAACCTGGTTCTATCAAGGGCTCGAGACTTCCCTTCGAGCCCTTGAACCAGGGTCTTGCTGTTCTTCCTGACCATAAAAACACTTTTTCTAGTTACTGTGACTTTGGTGCAGAGGGTGTCTGAGTTAGGGGCACTTTCTGCAGACCCGGACTTATGTATTTTTCATAAGCATAAGCTGATGCTTTGTCTGGACCCTTCCTTTTGACTGAAACCCAACTCTGCTTTCCATAGGGAACAGAAGCTCTCACTCCCGTTCTGTCCTAGGTCTCAGCATGCACAAGAGATTGCTTGGCACAAGCTGGACATGAGATGGGAAGTCAAGATCTACCTCGATAGAAGCAAATCCTTTAGAGTGGACTCTGCCTTATTTTGTAGCCTTTGGCCTCAGAGGCAGGGGCAAGAAGGTCAGCAACACTACACTTGCAAAGTGGCTAAAATCCTGTATTTTGGAGGCTTATAAGGCAGCAGGGGTTCCAGCTCCTGAGGGTATACTGCCCCACTTGGGGACGGCTACCAATTCAGCTCTCTTGAATAGGGCCTCCCTAGAGGAAATGTGTAGGGTGGCCACATGGATGTCTGTCCATACATTTGCTAGACACTACAGACTGACCTCAGTGGCCTCCGCAGAGGCGGCCTTCGGGCGCAGAGTCCTTCAGAGAGTCCTAGAGCCATAGTTCTGAGGGGATTCCCGGTGAGAGACCTTTATGAATGGTGGGAATCTGCCCTCCCTGGTGAGGTGCTGGTTGGAGATGTCCCATCAGTCAAAACCATCTGCCCTGCCACGGGGAAGAGCGGGAAATTTCTTACCTCCTTCTCCACCGTGGCAGGACAGATGGTCGTTTTCCCTCCCACTGGAGATTCCACCAGATAATACGTGTTGGGGGCTCTCCAGAGTAGACTTGCTCAGCTTTCTCTACTCCCTCTACTCTGTTTTCTACTGGGTCGTCTGTTCAGTGTTTTGAATGTTCTGGTTAACAAACCAGTTTTTGTTGAATGGTTAATAGTTATGTTCTTGGTTTAATTAGCTTTGGCAGTCTCATCCTGGGGTTCTTGATGAGGGCTGTGCCCCTCCCATGGACGAGGCTGTCAATCATCATCATTGATCCTGCCTATCCAAGTGAAGAGGGACACAGCGCAGCAGTCAAGACCATCTGTCCTGCAACGGTGGAGAAAGAAATTTCCCGTTTAACATCATTAGCCCATTTCTGCTATGATTTCACTCATGGGTGACAGGACTCAAAATCCAGCTATGTCACTTCTGAGTAATATCTGCAGAAATGGGCTAATGATGTTAAAAACCCCACTCACACAAGGAAGACTTTATGTGATCCCCCGCAGTGATTTTGTCTTGTCTTCCCCTCCCCCCTTGTGTGCGAGCGGCTGCAGATTGCCAAAATTACTTGATTAAAGTATCGTGAATATGAATATCATGTTCATTGTTGGTTTATGGATGGTGTTATGTTCTAAGGACATCACTAAATAATGTGGGGATTGTATACTACAGTTAATTTAACTACTGTACAATAAGTACCTGTACAGCGTTCCTGCTTTTCCATTGGTGAGAATGATTTTTGTTAGCATAACAAACCATTTGCAGGATCTCCACAAAATCTTGGTTGTAAACAAATGTGACATTAGTCACTCACAAGTAAAATTGTGAGTAGCTAATTTTCACAATGATGGGTAGTTACTGACCAAGCTGTTTCAGGGACCAGGTGGAGGGTGGGTTGGAAACTGTGGATCAGACCTAGTGAGGTCTCTGCTGTAGGTGCTTCTGCTCAGGTTCAGGGGCTGTGGAAAACCATCAGGGACTTCTCCCAAGCTGGCTTCCTACCCCCATTACTGAGCAGCAGTAGTAAAAAAAAAAAAGCTAGTGGGGAGCAGACAGTAGTGAGAAGGCAGCTCTGGGGTTGTCCCCCCACTATGGTCTGCTCCCCGCTACCCCTCTCTGTGCTCCCATTTGAAGAGTCACCAGCAGGAAACACCCTGCCGCTGCCTCTCCCAATAGGAGGGCAGAATGCAACATCAGGGAGAGAGACAAAAAAGGATCCAGTCCATGGGGTATTTTTCTAACCACAGTTTCCAACTCCCCCTTTGGACATAGTTGTAGTCACAGACGAGGGCCCGGCATGTAGTGCCACGTGGCATGTTCCAGATTGCTAGAGCTTATGCTATGAGTGTTGGTAGAGTGACTGCTTTGAAGTTTGTGCCATTTAACAAACATGGTTGTAAACACCCACTTGTCAGTAGCTACCGTCATGTTTGTTTACACCCCTTGTTCAACATCCTACATCTGAATCTACCTTTAAATGTTCTTGCTATCGAGTGCTAGTTCTACTTTTTTGTCTGTTTATAACAAAGATGTTTATTACTGGCTTAATTTATTTAGGAACCTCAAGCACTGTATGGTGAAACAAAAATAGTTCCAATATCCAAGCTTGATCGATCAGCAGCTGACAAAGCAGTTAAAAAATATATTGAAGATGAAATGGCCAGGTAAGATTTTCAAGGATAATGTGGATGCTTTGTTTTCTGAGACCCGAGTATAAATTCCTGTACTTCCTGAGAAGTACTTCCTGTACTTTCCTCAGAAATCTTTGTAAACTTGGATTCATAAAACACAAACAAGCTCCACTTCTTGAAAGGAGCTGGTAATCTAATGAACAAAGTTATAAATGCAAATTGCTGAGCTCTGAGAGAAAGAAAAGAAGGGAATTGTTTTTAGTTCTTTTTACAATGCACTGAAATTCAGTTTTTGTCTGGTAAAATTAAATTGTAACTTCCTTTTTCCAAAATTATTTTTCTGTTAGGCTTCCTGATAGACTGTCAGTAACTTGGCCTGAAGGAGATGAATTGTTACCAAATGAGACCAAGCTTGCTGGAACACCAGTAGGTATGTTTCTTCTTCGAGGATCTCTGCGATTCTCACTATTGGGATTCACTTTCTGCTCCGCAGGTACCGGAAAACCTCTTGTCAGCAGTTTCCAGACAGAAGATGTTCTGGAAAGATTTAGAACATGGTGAGGGCTCCGTCCCTCCTCCCCTCCCAAGAAAAGTCTGGGTCCCAGATCGCGCAAGAGCGGGAGTACATAAAAGGGGGTGGAGCCCTCGCCACCTCAGTTCCTTCCAACTGCGTTGCGATTGGAAGAACTTTGTGCTTTTCAGCAGTGTCAGTAGTTTACCTCACAGAGAGAGAGACTTTTCTCTGGTAAATTCTTGTTGTTTTCTTCCTAAAAAGAACAACAATTAAAAGTACTTGCGGTTGGGCTCTGCCCCCCCCCCCAGGGGCCTACCGCCTACCTCTCCCAGGCTGGCAAAGTATGCCCAAACAACTGGGCTTCAAGCGGTGCGCCTCCTGCCCCACCACACTCTCAGTGAGTGATACGCACGAGCTTTGCCTATCCTGTCTGGGAGAAGGACATAACACACGGACTTGCTCTCATTGCACTAACCTCTCCAATAGGGCGCGAGCTCTGCGGCTGCAGGAGCTCCTTACTAAGAGAGCGCGTCAAGGGGGCGAAGAAGGGCCGCTGTCCTTTTCATCCAGACACCTAGCCCCCATGGACTCGTCAGCTCTCCCTCCAGCTGTTCAGTCCCACCCTCTGGAGACGGCTGCTGGTGCCACGGCACCGTTACCTGTACCACCGGTTCCAGACGTACCCGGTACCATCATCATGCTCCCCTAGCCCAGACTCCCTCCCATCCCAAGGAGCACCACGCCAGGCGACAGGGAGAACATCACAAAAAGAAGAAGAGATCACTTAGTGCCGACGCAACCGTTACCCGGACTCTAGAAGTAGAGATGGTTGTCTCGGAGCCGCTCCTGGTGACACAGCCGACGGGACAGAGCCTGGTACCGCAACCTCCGGTACTGCCTGTCCAGCAAACTTCGCCTCCGCTACATTTGGCAGAGGATCGCCATAGGCACTCCTGATCTGACTCACACACCCGGTACCAGCGGCAGCATCGGTCCCGCTCCAGATCGCCTCCCCGACAGGAAACCTTGGAACCTGTCCTCCCTTTGGAACCTGTCCACCCTTTGGATAGAGAGCATGCTGACCCTCACCACTTCTACAGAGAACCGCTCCACTTCCATAGGGACCAGCGGTCCCGATCTCCATGCTCCTGTTGCTCTCCATACATGGACTCACGGTACCATCACAAGGACTATAGCCGGTACCACGGTTACGAGCATATGGACTACTGATACCGTTCCTGGAGCAGGTCGCTGTACCCTTCCAGGAACGACTTGCAGGGCCTGGAATGCGATCAACAGCATGCCACTTGCTGATACATACCTCCGGCGCCACCCCGAGCACTGTCTACAGCAACAGTGTCCAGACCTCCACCTGACTCTCCTCCATGGGACCTCGTCCCTCCATCAGGAATGCAGCCAAACCAGTCCCAGTGGCAATTTTGACTGGCGGTACCAGCGGTGCAGACGGATCCACTGCAGCAGAATATCTCCCCTGCACAACAAATGGAAGCAAGGTTAGACCCGCTGGCGGAGTCCTCTTTCATTAATGTGCTGCTTGGCATCCCACCTGCAACCAGGGGAGCTCCCACCTTGGCAACAGCCCCCTCTGCCCCTCCTGAGGTGGAAGCCTTGTCCGAATGCTCGGCCTCTGTTTCTTCCTTGTCTTCTTTACAGGAGGAAGATGAAACCATTTCACCTCCACCCCCTGACTCCATTTCTGACCCTAACACCACCCTCTCCACTGAGGACAATAAGGCCTTTCAGGCCAAGTTGAGACGCCTGGTGGTTGCCCTTCCCAAATTGCCCACAAGGGTGGTAAAGAAATCAGTCAGGACCAGTCTTTGGCATCTTGGGGTCAGGGGATTCAGGCCAGATCATGATCCCTATGCTTGATCAGCTTTTGGAACCTGCTAAGGCTGTATGGGTGAAACCTTCCTCTGCTCCGCCCACTAACAAGCTTGCAGATTCTCTGTACACTATCCCCAGGGAAGGGGCAGCTATGTTTTATAGACACCCAGCTCCTAATTCCCTCATCATAGCGGCGGCTTCTTTAAAATCTAGGGCCGAAGGTATCCAGACCTCCCCCGCAGATAGGGAGGGTAGACGCCTAGACATGCTGGGCAGGAAAATCTTCTCAGAAACCCTCTCCTTTTGAGCCGCCAACTACGACTCCACCCTATGCGGTTACCAGCACTGGTTGTGGTCACAATTGTCCAGAGCTTCCAATTCCACTCAAATCCTGGCCCTTCAGTGAGAGGGCATGCAAATAGCGCAGTTTCAACTCACCGCTAACATGCACATTGCTGACTCAAACATCAGAGGTATGGCCTCGGCCATTACTCTCAGACGGCACGCATAGCTCCGACCTACTGCCCTAGCCTCTGAAAATAAGACCCCCATTGAGGACCTCCCCTTTGATGGAGAGGGACTCTTTGCAGATGACACTTTTAAAGAAAGTCAAGGAAATGTGTCAGACCGCTAGGTCTACAAGGGTTATCCGCTCTGTTAGAAAGAGGCCGTTCTATCCATCTTCTGCCCCTTACCAGGCCAGACAATGCCCTCATTACTCCTACCAATCGAACAGAAGTTATTCACCCCAATACCAGCAGTCTGACTCCTGCTGCCCAACCTCATTGGAGATTTACTAAACAGAAGGGTAAAGGCAGATCCTCCTCAACCTCGTTGGCCGGACCTCTGCCCAAGCAGCGGTTTTAGGATACCTCAGAACAAGGACGTTACCGAGCTTCCCCTTACTTTCCACAACTGTCTCCGGCCCTTTTATGATCAATAGGCTACCCTTACCTCTGATCGCTGGGTCAGGGAGATAATACTTTGTGGCTACTCCATCCAATTCCACACTCTCCCCCCAGACTCCCCACCCCCTGGGGTTCCCCCCCCCAACACTCAAATACTACTAGAGGTACAAGACCTTGTTGCTAAAGGAGCCATTGAAGAGGTTCCCCTTATTGAACAAAATACCGACTTCTATTCCAGCTACTTCCTAGTCCCCAAGAAGGACAAGGGGTTCAGGCCAATTTTGGACCTTCACCGTCTGAACAAATACATTAGAAAATTTAAGTTCTGTATGACCTCTCTCCCTATTATCTTTCTCGGCCTCCCTTGATCTTAAGGACGCCTATTTCCACATTTCCATTCATGCTGCTCACAGAAAATACTTATGCTTTCTTGTAGGGAACCGTCATTTCCAGTACTCGGTCCTCCTGTTCGGCCTCTCTACAGTCCCAAGGGTGTTCACCAAATGTGTTGCAGTAGTTGCAGCTCATTTAAGGACAATAAAAGTAAGAGTGTTCCCATACTTGGACGACTGTCTCCTCGCTGTATCCTCCAGACACACTCTACTAAACCACCTCCACGAGACTCTCTCTCTTTTACAAGCGCTAGGCTTCATCATCAACCACAAGAAGTCGCAGCTGGTACCTACTCAATGGCTCCAGTTTATCAAGGCCATGCTAGACACCCTACAGTCGAGAGTCTACCTTCCTGCAGACAGGTTTCACGACATTGTATCCACTGTTTTTGCCCTGTCAGCCCGAACCACCAGGCCTGTATGCTACTTTCTCCGCCTTCAGGGACTTATGGCTGCAACTACAGCCGTGACACTGTATGCCCACCTACATCTCCGACCACTACAGCAGTGGCTCGCACGGGTCTACACCCTACCCGTCACCCCCTCTCCATGAAAATAACCATCTGTCAAGAGGCCCTTACAGATCTTCTTTGGTGGACCGACCCATCTCACCTCTTCATCGGAATGCCCTTCGATCCTCCTCGGGTAGAGATGTCCATCACTACCGATGCTTCCCTCACAGGATGGGGAGCTCACATGAATCACGCAAGGGTTCATGGCCTCTGGTCCCAAGAGGAGAGCCTCCTGCACATAAAGTTGCTCGAGCTCAGGGCCATCTGTTGGTCACTCAAAGCTCTAGTCAACCACATCATAGGTCAGAATGTCTTAATCCTCACAGACAACACCACAGCAATGTGGTACATCAACAAACAAGGCGGCGCGTGATCCACTCGCCTCTCCCTCAAGGCTCAGACCATTTGGGCGTGGTGCATCGAGTGCAATGTTCACCTACAGGCCATACATCTTGCAGGCCAAGACAACACTCTCAACGACGCTGTGTTGAATGACATTTTCCGCACATGGGGTACCCCTGCAATAGATCTCTTTGCGACAGAAGGAAATGCAAAACTTCAAAGATTTTGCAGCAGAGCGTGTCGATCTCCAGGGTCGATCTCTGACACCTTCGCCATCTCATGGAGTGGTCCCTTTCTCTGTGTGTTCTCTCCTCTGCCCCTAATTGTACAAGGTTCTCCACAAGATTCAGGTAGATCGCACCCACGTGATCCTGATAGCTCCATCCTGGCCCCATCAACCGTGGTTTCAGACACTGCAGAATCTATCAGCGGACTCCGTACTCCTCCCACTGCTATCCGACCTTCTCTTTCGCCAACAGGGCATGGTCCTCCACTGTGACCTCTCTCCGCTTGGTTAATCCAATTCTAATGCAGGACGCCCCCCCTGAAGTTGCAGAAATCCTACTCAACTCCCGCCAGCCCTCTACACAAAGCGGTCTAGTTTTTCAGCTTGGTGCACTTCTCTTCCTTGTCCCTTAACTTCCCTCTCCATGCTCCATGTATTTAGATATTTGTTATACCTGCATGAGTCTGGACTCTCCATCGCCTCACTGAAGGTACACCTAGCGGCTCTTTCCTCTCGCCTACAACCAGAGGGAGCCGACACTCTCTTCTCTCGCCCACTCACGAGGACCTTCTGGAGAGGTTTGCTTAACTCCTTTCCACCAACTTCTCAACCAGCCCTGCAGTGTGACCTTAACCTCGTCCTGACTAAGCTCATGGAGCCTCCCTTTGAACCTATGGCCACTTGCTCCCTGGAGAATCACTCAAAACGGCCTTCTTGCTTGACATCGCCTCTGCAAGAAGGGCCTCTGAACTCTGCCCTTTGAGCGTCCCCTCCCTACACTCGTTTCCACTGTGATAAGGTTGACCTCAGGACAGATCCCTCGTTCATCCCTAAAGTTGTCTCTCCTTTTCACTTAAATCAGACTCTCTCCTTACCTGTCTTCTTTCCGAAGCCACATTCTTCACGTGCGGAGCAGACACTTCATACTCTCGACGTCAAGCGAGCTCTCTCCTTCTACATTAGTCGTACTCGATCCATCAGAGCATCAGATGCTTTCTTCATCTCGTATGGTGGCCAATGCATCGGGGTTCATATTATATCACAGAGACTATCCAAATGGATCCCCCTGTGCATCCAGAGGTGCTATGAACGGACGGGAAAGCCTCCCCCCTCTCACCTTCGAGCTCACTCCACTAGAACCGTTGCCTGCTCATTAGTCAATCTTCGTGGTGTGCCTATTCTGGACATTTGCAAGGCTGCTACTTGGTCCTCAGTACACACTTTCATCAAGCATTATTCATTGGATCTGGCGGCCAGAGTAGACTCTTAACGTGGGTAGAGCAGTATTACACTCTCTCTTTGACTGACCTCCTCTTCATCCTCCTCCTTGAGGTAGGTCACTTTACTGCTACTCACTCTCCCAAAAGTGAGAATTGTGGAGATCCTCGAAGAAGAAATAGAGGTTACTTACCAGTAACTCTGTTTTTCGAGAGAGCTCCGCGTATTCTCACGACCTGTCCATCATTCCCCGCTGTCTCGGAGGTGCCTTATCCAGGTGTTCCTGGGATGGGATTGGAAGGAACTGAGGCGGCGAGGGCTCTGCCCCCTTTTATGTACTCCCGCGCGATCTGGGACCTGCACTTTTCTCGGGAGGGGAGGGAGAGGAGGGATGGAGCCCTCGCCATGTTCCAGATCTTTCCAGGACATCTTCTGCCTGGAAACTGCTGACAAGGTTTTCCAATACCTGCGGAGCAGGAAGTGAATCCCAATAGTGAGAATACACGGAGCTCTCTTGAAGAACAGAGTTACTGGTAAGTAACCTTCTATTTTCATTCTAGGTGCCATTTTAACTTAACTTGTTAATGTTTTTCATCATAACTTTCTAACAATCCAAAAGTTTATTTTACTGTTGTTGTTCTTCAGGAGCTTTAAGAATTGAAATATTGAATAAAAAAGGAGAACCAATGCAGAAACTTCCTGGTACAAGTCATGGGGGATCAAAAAAACTGCTTGTGGAGCTCAAAGTCACTTTACATTGTAAGTACGTTTTTCAAAATAATGGAGGTTGTTCTTCCCTAGAGTATACTTTTCACTAGGGCTGATGTGGCAGCAGCTGTTATCGCTCCGCGATTCCATTCCTAAACCTCGGCATCCCAGGTTACGCCTCGCAGAATTTCGCGCGATACTCTGCAATTCTGCATTTTTTTCGCTACAAGAATTTGCAGATGTGGAATGTATGTGTTTTGCCGTTTCCTTCATCGTTACCGTTGCTGTATACAATCAGCGGTCTTTTCCCGCGTTCCGCCAATTTAATATATGAACCACAGGCATGAGCACTTATCGTGGTTCCGCGAAGGGAGTATGAATCACTGTACTATTTTTTGCTGCCGCTGCAGCGCCACTGTGCGAGTGATGCACG
>QEPC01014287.1:730402-757986 GCA_003113815.1 Sphenodon punctatus
CTAACATCCTCTTACCATCCAGTCTTGTGGAATATTGCTATTCTCTCTTGGTACTGTGCCCATGGACAGAGGAGAAATAGGCGTTGCTTTACCTATAAGCTTCATTCTTTATGATGTGCTCTGCCCATCCATACATCAGGCCCTCCTTCTCTTCCTCTCTACCTTGTGTCTTGTACTAGTGGTTGAAAGGAACTGAGATGGTCTTCTGTCCCATTTCTCAAGTCCTGCTCTACACATGGTGCCTTGAGCAGTTGGGCAGTGCTATTTAGAAACTTTCAACAAACATATGAGGAAGTGACCCCTCTTTTCTCAGTCTCATTCACACAGCTAGTTGAGAGAGGAAAGGTAATATAGAATGCAGCCTGTGCTGCCTTTGCCAGCTGTCAGTGTGAAAGTGGTATTCCTGCACTGCCAAAATCTTTTATCCTGAGTTTGTTTGCACCACGTACCCTCTTCACCCAAAAGTGGAGGAAGACAGCATGGATCTTGTTGTGTGTTCCCTCCCTTCCTCTTAGCTGGAGGTATGAATGAGCCCTCAGTTCTTCTTCTGGAATCTCCCTGATTCTCACTCTTGGCACCTTTCTCTGCTCCACAGGGAGATCTTTGATTCGTCAGCAGTTTCCAGGCAGGTTACCTGAAGGCATCTAGAAAGCTCCTGAGGGCTCCACGAAAGCCCACTCCCATCCTGGCATGTGCGTGGGCTTCAGTTCTCATGAGATCAGGCTCACAGCCGCTTCAGTTCCTTCCAACCGCTTTGGTGTTCGGAAGATTTTCATGCTTTTTAGCATTCTAGTCAGCAATCTAGAATAGAGAAAAAGAAGACTATTTTATTTACTCTTATTGTATTAAAGTATATTTCTGAGCAGGTCAAGCCACCCCTCGGTGGTCCCTTGGGACTCCACCTTGCCTCCTCTCCACCACATCCTGGAGGACCATGTCAAAAAGGCCTGGCTGCAAAGTGCAGCCTCTCCTGCCCAGCCACACATTATCTATCTGTGATCAGCACTCTAAGTGCATTGCCTGCCTTGGTGAGGCGCACGACACCCAGTCCTGTATGGTGTGTGCAGCCCTTTCCACCAGGGCTAGGAGAGAGGTCTCTCCGTAGATGGTGAGAGATCATGAAGCCGCAGTCGCTTTCAGGCTAGAAGAGAGAGCAGCTCCAGGATCTGGAGAAATAGGAGTGATCTCTGGATCTCTGACAGTGCTGTCCCTGGTGTCCATATTGTAAGTCCATATAATAAGGTGGCTCCCTCCAGCGTCACTGGGAACAACAGGAGCAGGGAGACATACTTCTGTAATCGCCTCTGTGTCTTCCAGGGGAATATTCTCTGTCCCCGCTGAAAGAGCTAGCATGGTGCCGATTGTACCAAGGAGAGGCGTGCCGTGATTGGGACTGGCTGTCCCAATGGCGATGGTACTCTGTGTCTGTGCAGCAATAGCTGTCAATGTTCTCTATGCTTGCGGTGAGCGGGCCGACTGAGACGAAGAGATGGAGTGTTCTGTATTACTGACTGGGGTCAGCAGATGGTCCTCTCTGGTAGGAGGGGTAGTAGGTTCCTCATCAGAGTAAATGTTTTCCACCTCAACAGTATGGACAGGTAGAGCCCCGGTGCCCATAGAGTCTTCCAGGGACTTACTTCTTTTCTTTTTCACCATCCTCTGAAAAATCTCTAGCTCTTACACGCTCCTTCGAGTGTTGGGAGGAGCTGTCTCTAGTTTCAAGAGCTTGCAAAGAGGCTGGGGTTGGAGTTGGTTGTGCTGCACCGAGCCTGGTGTCTGTGGGGGCTGCAGTGCCTGTAGGGGCTGCACCTATTCCAGTGCTTGTAGGAGCTGCATCAGTCCCAGTGCCAGTGGGTGCAGCGTCAGTCCCCTTGTTTGCCAATGGGTCTGGACATTCAGCTGAACCCATGATGGACTTGTTAGACTGCGTGGTGAGCCTCAGGGACCCTTCCTCTCTGCCTTGTAAAGCCCTCGTCAGGATGTCCCACCCGAGATCTAGGGAACAATCTTCCCCTGACCTTCCCTCCTCCACCTGCCCCTACTATACCACCAGGGCCTATCTCCCTTCTTTTCTGACCAAAGGGGCATCGGGGCACTCTTCATGGAGCAGACGGCACTGTCTGTGGTACTGACCACCATCACTGCTGTACTGCTGTCCATTCTTCATTCTGTGGTATCCTTCTGTGGCACTGGCAGTGCGGTCTATTGTTCCACCTGCCCAAGGCAATCAACCATTGGTGACTTCATTCCTACAGTACATCTTAGGAGGCGCAGCAAAGAGCCAACCTCCCCAAACACCAGTGACACAGCCCTCAGGAGACCTACCGTCTGGCAAGTTAGATTTCTCCTTGACATCTCCCATCAAGGATGAAACCATATACCCTCCCCCACCAGATGTAGTGTCTGATCCTACCACTATGCTGGCCATGGAGGATGTAAAGGGTCTTTCAGAGTATACTCAGATACCTCCTAGAAGCACTGACCCAGATCCCAAACAAAGTAGTGAAAAAGACCCAGTCAGGGCCAGTCTTTGGAATATTGGGCAGTGGAGACACAGGCCAGGTTATGATGCCTCTGTTTGAACAACTGGTGGAGCTATCCACTATTGTTTGGTCAAATCTTTTGTCATCAGTGCCAACAAATAAACTGGCCGACTCCCTATTGTTAGGTCGGGGTAGGATATAGGAAGAGGAAGGGAAGCCACACCTACAATCACACATGGGCTTGACACTCTAGCGTGGGAAAAGAAACCCCTCAGGATCTTGTGTGGCCCTGATCATCATAGGGGGATGAACCAGCTGTGCTGAGAGTGGCGCCCTTTCACTCTCTTCCCAGTTCCTCACATGGACATACAACTAAACACACAACCCGTGCAACCCACACCATACCGTAGAGCCACAGACCCACTCTGACGTCACTCCGGGGGGAACTCAGTGCACAGGTGGGGGATATGAGACCAGGAAGGGAGGAAGGAAGGGATTGACAGGTAATACCTTCCCCTGTGTGAGTGTATCTCGGGAAGGGCCCAGAGGGGTAATAATAATAATAAAGCTTCAACAAACACAACACACACACACTTTACATCCCAGTCACCACAAACCTCCGTCGCACAATACGCTTCACAAGCTCCTTTCTCTCAGATACTCTCACAGGACTGGGTCAGTTTCTCACAGCAGCGCTGATCACTGGTAGCCTTCCTTGCTGCCAGCTTCCTTTTATGCTGGGCTAGCCTCGCCCCTCTGTGTGTGCAGGTGCACCGAGCGGCAAAGCACAATCAGCTGCCCTGCCTCGCCACACCCCTTCTGCGTGTCTTGAGGGGCTTCCCCTACGTTGGCGGCTGTGCGCAGGCTGGGCTCCACCAGCCCTGCAGACCCCGCCTTCTCCATTGTGTTGCCGGGGCACGGAGCCCCACTGCGGCTGTGAAGTGGCCACGGGTGCCAGCCCCGGCGCCGCCCCCACAGGTAACCGCAGCGGGACCTGACACCTATATGCTATCCCTCCAGAGGGAGCCAATATCGTCTTCTGCCACCCAACTCCTTGGTAATTGCAGGAGCCTCATGTAAGTCAAAGGCAGGAGGAATACAAACATCCTTATCAGACTGAGAGGGCATAAGACTGGATGTGTTGGGAAGAAGAGATCTTAACACTCAGAGCATCTAACTATGCTGCAGCAATGTGAGGATACCAGCATTGATTGTGGTCTCAATTATCATCAGCTACAGATCCGACACAGATCGCTGCTCTCCAAAAGGAAGTCCAGAAGTTAGCTCAATTTCAGCCAACCTCAGCTATGCACATTGCCAATTGTGTCATCAGAGGTATAACCTGAGCAGTAACACTTATGCACCACGCATGGCTTTGACTTACGGTCCTCATGCCGGAAAATAAAACGTGAATAGAGGACCTACTCTTTGATACTACGGGCCTCTTTGCAGATGACACCCTAAAGAAAATCAAAGAAACCAGTCAAACTGCAAGGTCAGCAGGGGTCATCGGAGCCCTAAAAATAAAATCCTATTCTGTCCCTACTTCTTATACATCCAGGCAGCGCACCTTGAAAGGAACATGTTCCTTTCAAGCCAGGAAAAACCAAGCCCAACACACCCTGAGTCAGGCCTCCTACCAGCAGCCCAGGAAAAGGTTCTTAAAATGAAAGGGCAGAGGAAGACAGCAGTCGAAGTCAAAGTTTTAACATCCATGAGATCGAGAGAGGAATGGAGAATATCCCCTCCTTCTGCAGCTGCCTGTCTTCCCTTTACCATCATTTAGCCCATATAACATCTGATAGATGGGTTAGAGAGATTGTTTAGAAGTCGATATGCTATTCAGTTTGACAACTATCCACCCCACAAACCCCCTTTCCCGTCCCTCTTTAGGAACACACCTCACAAGGCAGAACTCCTTCACAAAATAGATACCCTGCTCCGTAAGGGTGCTATAGAGGAAGTCCCAGATAAGGAACACAACAAGGGCTTACCAGTTATTTTTTGGTAACCAAGAAGGACGGGGGGCAGGGGGCTATGACCCATATTGGATCTCAGAAAGCTTAATACATATATTAGAAATCTTAAGTTTCATATGACCACTCTTCAATTTATCTTGATGGCCTCTCTCGATCTAAAGATGCCTATTTCCACATTGCCATATGTTGTGCTCACAGAAAGTACTTACATTCTGTTGTAGGCAATCAACATTTCCAGTATACGGTGCTTCCATTTGGACTGGCCACAGCACCAAGAGTATTTATGAAGTGTGTGGCAGTGGTAGCTACTCATCTCTAAAAGAAGGGACTTGGACTATTTCCCTACCTAGACGACTGACTACTGGCAGTGCAGGCAAGAGAACAACTACTGACCAACATAGATGTCACCATGTCGACTCTACGTTGTCTGGGCTTCTTAGTGAACATAAACAAGTCTCATCTCACCCCTACAGCGATCATACAGTTCATAGGCGCTATTCTGGGCACGCACCTTTCTTCCAGAGGAACAGTTTGGTGCCATTCTTCATGCCATAGAGGGCCAGTACCAACACAGGACACAACCAGTTTGCTACTTCCTGAGGCTGCAAAGCCTATTTGTCTCCACAGCAGGTGTCACTCCTCTAGCATGTCTCAACATGAGACCTCTCCAACAATGACTGAAAGAGGTCTATGTCCCAAATGTACACCCTCTCATCAAGGTGGTGTCAATTCCACCCTCTGTTCTTCATACCCTTTGGTGGTGGATAAGTCCATGGCATCTCCTCAGGGGCATTCCTTTTCAGCCTCCACAGCAGTGTCACTGTCACTATCAATGCTTCTCTCTCAGGATGAGGATCCCATATGGACGATCTCAGACTACATGGCCTTTGGACTACAGAAGAAACAGAACTCCATATAAATACCGTGCTCAGAGTGATCAAGTGGGCCCTCAGCTCTAATTTCTCACATCCATAAAACGTCAATTGTAGTAGTTACGGACAACACCACCACAATGTGGTATGTGAACAAACAGAGCAAGTCAAGATCCACAGAACTCTCAAAGGAAGTGGAAGCTGTATGAAGATGGTGTGTGAAACACAATATTACCCTGCAAGCCATCCATCTAGCCAGGAGAACTTCTCAGTGGATCAACTCCGTCGGAGACAGACCAACCCTCACAAATGGAGTCTCCACAGTGAGGTACTCTATGGTATTTTCCAGCTGTGGGGCATGCCAACCATAGATCTTTTCACCTCAGCAAGATGCCAAGCTGAGCCGCTTTTGCAGCAGAGCAGGCAGTGCCCCAAGTTTCCTATCAGACATGTTCTTTTTCCCCTGGATCAAGGAGTACATGTACACTTTTCCTCCTCTCCCCTTCATGCACCCGGTAGTTCAAAAGGTGAAGGCAGACGGGGCCCACCTCATACTGATAGTTCTACATTGGCTAAGGCAGATTTGGTTCTAAACACTCCTCAGCATAGCGAAGGACAGCTGGGCATTACCGTGCAGGCCAGAACTACTCTCCAGATGAGAGGACAAGATTCTGTACCACAACATAGACATTCTACACCTTTACGCCTGGCGTATGCTCCCCTGACTGCCTGACCCTGGCAGTAGAGGCTATAGTATTGAATGCCAAAAAGCCAGCTACCAGGTTTGTTATAATGCCAAATGGAGGCGTTTCACAACCTGCCATTGCTCTTGTTAGACAGATCACATTTTGCAGTATTTACTCCATTTACAGAATTCTCAGTAGGCCATCTCGTCCATTAAGGTCCATCTGGCTGCAATCTCTACATATCTGCATCCTTCAGATGGTGAGTCACTCTGCTCCCATCTGTTACTAAGTCCTTTTGGAAAGGACTTTAAAATACTTTTTCTGCCAATAGTGCATTAGTTGGATGTTAACTTGGTGCTTACCAGGCTAATGAAATCTCCCCTTCAGCCTCTTGCAACATGCAGCATGGAGAATCTCACCATCAAAATAGCCCTGATAGTTGCCTTAACCTCTGCCTGAAGAATTAGCAAACTTGCAGTTCTAAAAGCATTCCCTCCTTACCTCTCATCCCACAAGGACAAAGTAATAATAATAATAATAATAATAATCTTTGTATTTATTTTAGATTTTTTATTCCACCCTATTCCTTAGGCTCAGGTGATTTACAATTCTTTAACTTATTAACTGTAACGTTAACAGCTATAGCACCCCCCTGCCATGGCACTCAGAGTGCTTTACATATAACACAACTTTTAATCCTCACAACAACCCTGTGAGGTAGGTTAGGCTGCGTGAATATTGTGACTGGCCTACGGTCACCCAGTGAGTTTCTGGCTAAGGTGAAACTTGAACTGGGGTGTCCTCCTCGGTCTAAGTACTGCACACTTAGCCATTACACCACACTGGCTCTCAAGGTAGACTTGATAACAGACCACACTGTCACCACACTGGCTCTCAACATAGATTTGAGAACAGACCCATCCTTCATACCAAAGATAGCATCCCCGTTCCATGTTAACCAAAGGATATCACACTCGGTTTTCTTCCCTAAACCTCATTCTGTATTGGCAGAGAGAATGTTACATACCTTGGACGTGAAGAAGGCTCTTCTGTCTTTCTACTTTGAGCGCACAAAGCCCATCAGAACATCATATTCTTTATTTATTTATTTATTTTTTTCTTTATTTATTTCTTATGGGGAAAATCACATTGGTGTCAGGGTAACATCTAGAGAATCTCGAAGTGGATTCTCTTATACATACAAAGATGCCATGAGGCAGCTAGCAAGACTATGCCTTATAGATTGAGAGACCACTCATCTAGGGCTGTAGTGAAAGCACTGGCAAATTTCCAGAATGTCCCCATCCTGAATATTTGTAAGACCGTCACATGGTCCTCGCTTCATACATTCGCGAAGTACTACTCTTTGAATATGACAGTGAGTTTGGACTCTGCCGTAGGCAGAGCAATCCATCAATCTTTATTTATATGACATCACTTCTTGTCTCCCTCTTCCTTCAGGTAGGTGCCTGTACTGCTTAACGCTCTCCTCAGAGTGAGAATAACGCTAACCCCCCTGCGCAGATGAGTGTGGATTTGTGAGACCCCGCTAACGTGAGTTAAACTCATGTTAGTTCCTGCCCCTCCCCGAAAGTCAATAAGCATCCGCAGTCTTCTGCTCAGCGAATTGAAAACCATTGGCAGTTGCCCAACAATGCGCCTTGTCTACAACAACCTGCAGCTTAACTTCTGTGAACCTCATGCTGGATGATTTGCAGCAGATTTGAAAGTAATTGACATGAAGGCAGCCATACACCCCGGAGGGCTGCTGAAGAAAAAGAGAGGCTCCAAGCTCTGCTTGGCAACAATCCCCCCATCCCCACCCCTTCACCCCCACCCCACGTATCTGTTAGCTAGTGGGAAAGGGGAACCAGGACACAGGGAGACTACCACACACGCACACGTGATGCCCCTAAATTGTCTTCATGGTCGTGATTGGCCTTGACCTGGAACAGGATCGAGCCTAGATCATTATAGGGCCCAGTAATCGTTGTGCTACACCCAGTGCTGTCACACCACAACCTCCTGCCTAGGTGGGGAACGGTACAGGGAGAACACCTCAGACAAGGGTCCCAGGGTGGGGTGGAGTAACAGAATCTTAGGGAGGGAAACAAAAGGGAGAACCAGATACTGACACCACCTTCCCCAAGCACTCGCACTCCCCTCTCACGCCCACTCTTTCGCACCTACTCACCTGCCACTTGCTCCACAATCTTCCCCACTCACACTACTCTCCACGTGCAGCTGCTGTGCGCTACTTTCTTCCCCTGCCACAGACAGTCCTCCGGCTGGGTAGCTCTTCCTTTTGACCAACAGGAGGCAGAAGAATCAGAAGATCTTTGCGCATGCACCCTCTGTGCAACCCCTCCTTACATTCACCAGTTCGTCTTCTGCCTTGGACCGGCAGGACCAGCTTCTTCTAGCTCTGTGAAGAAGAGACATAAAGAGAAGTTGTTGTTTTTTTTTTACTTGACTGGGCCTGAGAGGTTCTCTGCATGGGCGGGAGCTGCTGCAGAGCTGTAGCAGCACCCCAACCGGCTCTCACGCAGAACAAGGGGAAATCTGGCACGGGAGACAGAACGGGCTTCCCCTCCGTCCTGAACAGCCTTCTGCCACGGCAGCAAGCCTGTTCAGCCTGGCTCCCCCACCCCTTCGAGTGATTTCTCGGTCGAGTATTCGGCCGAGGATTGTTGTACTTTCCCTCGCAGACGCGATGGGAGAGCAGCCAGACATGAAAAACCTCTCCAGATCGGATGTAAGACGCTGATCCCGGACCCCCCTCCCCTCCCCCATTCCGTGGGGCGCAGGACCAGTCCTGAAGGCTAGTGACCCGGCTTCTCTTTGTTCCCCGGCAGGCTGCGCTCCAAGGAGAACCGCTGGCGGCTGCCGCTGCTAGTGCCACCCCGGAGGGGGTGGGCACTCAGAGCAACACCTTCCAAACCCTAAATGCCAACATGGAGAAAATTTTAGTCTTTGTCTTATCTTTGCGAGAGACAAAGAATAAAGAGGAAAGGCCCCCCAGGAAAGGGGAAGGCCTCACTACCAAAAAAGAGGCACCTTAGAAGGGCGGGAAAACATCCTTGTCCTACAGGGGGCGCTATTTCCCGCCTTTTGGCCTCTCCCGCAGACCTCTCAGTACAGCAGCTCTTCAGAGGATGGGGAAAGGGGTATGAGCGCAGCAGCAGTTGGCAATAGTAATCAGTCAGATTCTGACTCAGAGTCTGTCTTGCATCAGTCTGACTTAGAGGAGGGAGAATGGCTGGAGGCCCCTCACTGGAGCAGGGATCAGAATAGGCAATTCCCCCTAAATTTCAGGGAGGAACTAATGATTCAAGTAATAAAAACTCTAAAACTAGAGGAAAGACACAGGAAGGAGCAGTCCTCAGAATCTGAGGAGGAGGATGAACGGCAGCTCATCCCCTCGGTTCAGGGGAGGGATGTGAGAGTCCCCTTGGACAAGGCTTTTGAAAAAATTAGTCCTGGCAGAGGAAAGCTCCGACAAAATCATGCAGGTTGAATAAGACTCAGGAGACTCTTTACACTTTTTCTAGAAGAAAGGAGGATCTTTTCAAGAACCCGAAGGTGGATGCCGCCGCCGCTGCTTCTCTGGCGAGACACACGGTTTTTCCTACCGAAGGAGACTACTTCCCTAAGGATCCTTCAGACAGGGCAATCGAGGGAGCCTTGAGGGAAGGGCCTAGAGGTCTCATCTCTTTCCCGCCATATAAATATTATGTCTTTATACCTAGCCAGGGCCAGTATGGCATGGCTGCAGGAGATGCAGTCTGAGGGCATTTCGGAAGAAAGATCCAGGGTGCTCTCCCGGGTTATGTTGACTAGCGCGCTATCGGCTGATACCACCACAGATGCCCTTTCCTGGTCCTCCAGAACAGTCTCCCTGTCAGTGGTGGGTAGAAGGAGGATTTGGCTTAGATCCTGGCAGGGAGACGCCACTGCAAAAAATCTTTTAGTAGAGGGGCCCTACAAGGGGTTTAAGTTATTTGGCAACTGTTTGGATAAGGTCTTGACAGAGGCCAATGATAAATAAAAAACGAAAACCTTACAACAGTTTGGAGCTAAGAAAGGAGCCCTTCGAGCTTCAGCCTTTAAATTCAAGGGCCCCTCATCGGCTTTTTCTTCCTTCCAGAGGCGCAACCAGTTTACGGGGAGGGATTTTTCTAGGCAGTCCTTTCGTTTCAGGGGCCAAAAGCAATGGAGATCAGACCGAAGCAGGCGCCGAGAGCCTACCAACAGTCAGGCAGACAAGCATGACTTGCAGGGGTATGGAGACATAGGGGGCAGGCTGCTGCTTTTTTACAAGGCCTGGCTAAGTTCAATTTCAGACGCATGGGTCTTGCAAATTGTGAGTCAGGGCTACACCCTAGAACTCCGAGGAAGCCCAAGAAGCAAGTTTCTCCCCTCCCCAGTCTCCAAAGTCTCCCCCAAATTGTCTGCAATGTCCTCAGAAATAAAAAGATTATTACTCATAAAAGCAATAGAGGAGGTTCCAGTAGTCAAGAGAGGCCTGGGTCTTTATTTTATAATTTGTTTGGTTCAAAATAAGACAGACCAATGAAGAGCGGTCCTAGATTTAAAACGTTTGAACAAGTGGATAAGACCACAAAAGTTCAAAATGAATCGACCAGCTCCATCTGTCAGAGTCTATCCAAGAGGGATTGGTTGGCCTCCCTGGACTTGAAGGAGGCTTGTCTTCACATTCCCATTCTTCAGTCTCACAGGAAGTGGCTCCGGTTTTGCTTCAGTTGGAGCCATTGGCAATTCAGGACTCTACCGTTTGGTCTTTCGTCGGCACCCCGGACGTTACCAAAACACTTGCCCCCTTAATAGAAAATATGTGCAAGGAAGGGATTCATGTCTTCCCATACCTGGACGATCTCCTCATAAGGGCTCCGTCTTAGGAGAGGGCGGGCAGAGATATTGCCAGGGTAATCATTTACCTCGATTCCCATTTTTGTGACAAACCTAGCCAAAAGCCAGCTAGTCCCAAGCTGCAGGATAGAGCACCTCGGTGTTATCATAGATACAACTTTAGACGCCATGTTTGTACCGGAGCAGAGGCGGAAGATAGTACGATCTCTAGTTCATCTGGTCCGGTCCAGCCGCCGCCTGAGATTAAAGACTCTAGCGAGTTTGTTGGGGTTAATGGTATCCTACTCCCAACAGGTCCAGTGGGCTCGCTGCAACCTAAGACCCATGCAGCAGCTGCTCAGGCCTTTCCAAAGATAGCTCATGTCAGGGGAAAATCCTTGGGTCTCAATCCCCTCCCTCCTAAAGTCCTCCATATCTTTGTGGTTAAACCCAGCCATTTTCTCAAAAGGAGTCCCACTAACAGAAACCTCCCTGAGGGTAGTCACTACCGATGCCAGCCTCTTGGGTTGGGGGGCTCACATGGAAGGACGGTCCATTCAGGGCAGCTGGTCACTGGAGGGTCGCTCCAGGTCTATAAATTTCCTGGAGTTCAGAGCTATCCGACTGGCCCTGCAGCAGTTGTCTCCCCTCCTTCTAGGGGAGCACGTCCTGGTTTACACGGACAACACCACAGCAAAAGCATATGTGAACCATCAGGGAGGGTCGAGGGCTCCAGCCCTTCAAAGGGAGGCCTCAAGGCTCTTCAGCTGGGCCCAACTTCATTTGACCTCCCTGAAGGCTCTGCATGCAGGGCTCCTTCGGTCTGCCAGGGGTGCCTTTTTGGAGGTCCCCTGTGTTAAGCGAGGGGCCACAATGGAGAGGGCATTCTCAGTAGCCGGGCCGCGTCTTTGGAATTCCCTCCAGTAGGAAGCTCGCCTGGCCCCAAACCTTGTGACATTCTGGCGGGCTTGTAAAACCTGGCAGTTCACCCAGGCCTTTGGGGAGGGGGGGGGTCAGGGTTTTTAGCTCCTCCCTACCCTTATTTCTATTTTGATTTATTTGTCCTAACCCTGTTTTGAGATTCTTAAATTGTGTGCTTTTAAAAAAAATTGTTTTATTCAATTGTTTTTATCAAATTGTATGTTGCCCTGAGATGCTATAGGGATATGGGGCGACTAATAAATGTTTTAAATAAATAAATAAACAAATAATATAAGGGGGGAAGACAACTGCCAGACGGATTGACTCAGCAGAAGGGAATTGGACCCACACGTGTGGTCTTTGAACAGCGTTTTTTTTCTCCATATAACGGAAGTGCTTGGTATGCCAGTCATGGACCTCTTTGCCACCAAAGAAAATGCTCAGGTGGAGCGGTTCATGGCAATAGCAAGAACTACGGGAGCCCTAGATGCTCTGAACCAGATCTGTCCCCCAGGCCTCATGTATGCTTTTCCTCCCTTCCCATTGCTGACAAGGACAGTGGCAAAGATCAAACGAGAGAGAGCCCTGATCGTTCTGATAACCCCATGGTGGCCAAGACGACCCTGGTTCTCGGACCTCATGGAGCTGAGCGTGGAGAGTCACCTTCCTCTCCCTCAGATTCCGGAGCTGCTCTTGCAGGGTCCTCTGCTCCATGAAAGCGCCAACAGGCTACGACTGACAGCTTGGAAATTGAAAGCTTAGCTTTTCGCAAAAAGGGCTATTCAGAGGCGGTGCTTGGAACCCTCCTGGCAGCCAGAAGGCCGGCTACCAGCAGATCCTACAGAGCAACCTGGATTTTTTTTTCTCTGTGGGCACTAGATAGAGGTCTGGATTTCTGCAGACCCTCGATTGCTCATGTTCTGGAATTCTTGCAGACTGGTCTGGACAAGGGACTTAAATATAATACCCCGGCCAGACAGGTATCCGCCTTAAATTCTGTTCTGACTATATCTAGGAGAGACATTGTGTCTCACAGACATCTGCCAGTTCTTAAGGGCACATTTCCCCTCCAGTGGTGCACAGATGCCCCTCGTGGGATTTAAATCTTGTGACTGACGCTCTAACAAAGTCCCCTTTCGAACCTCTGGAACAGGTGTCCTTATATATGTTATCTCTGAAGGTGGCTTTTCTCATTGCAGTCGCATCAGCTAGGAGGATGTTGGAACTGGGGGCTCTCTCTATAGAAGAGAACTTCTGCATTTTCTAGAAGCATTCCGTCACCCTCAGACTCGTTCAGGCTTTCTTGCCAAAATGTAATTCGGTTTTTCATATATCCCAGGAGCTGTGTTTACCCTCCTTCTGTCCCAATCCGGTACACCTGAAGGAGAAACTCTGGCATACCCTAGATGTGCGACGGGCTCTTAAGATCTATTTAGCTAGAACTCCAGAGTTTTTGTAAGGTTACAGCACTCTTTGTTAACTTGCAAGCCAACCTTAAAGGTACTAAGGTTTCCAAGACATTAATTTCTAAATGGGTAAAGCACGCCATCATTGAAGCGTACAAAGCTAAAGAAAAGCCTCCGCCCCTTCAGATTTGTCCTCACTCGTTGAGGGGGGCTGCCACTTCGCATGCTTTTAGGGCTAGAGCATCTTATGAGGAAATTTGCTGAGCTGCAACTTGGTCGTCGCTTCACACTTTTGTGAAGCACTACAAGATAGATATTTAACAGTCGGCAGACGCTGCCTTTGGGAGGAGAGTTGTTCAGGCAGTCTTGGACTCGCCTGGGACTGTCTCTTCCCCCTCCTTGGAGATAGCTGCTGCTTGGGTAGATCCCAGCTGGTGGACTGTCTGCGGCAGAGGGAGAAAAGAGAATTGGTCACCTACCTCGGTGAATTCTTTTCTTCCTCCGCTACGCAGACATTCCTCTGGACCCACCCGGAGACAGAGATGGGTTCATCAATAGTTACGTCTGCTGAGTTCAATGGTTTTTCCCTACGAGGTTGGAACGTGAGGATCCCTTTGTGGTAAATTTTATTATAATAGTTGTCAGGAGACCTACGCTAGTTTAGGTTGACCTATCGCTTAGACCTAGGACAAGTTTTCAGGGAGAGTGGTTGGTTTTGTGTCATTACAAGACTGCTGATCCTCTGCTGTGGTACTCCTGGTGAATGTAAGGAGGGGTAACACATAGGGTGTATGCGCAACAAAGGTCTTCTGATTCTTCTGCCTCCTGCTGGTCAAAAGGAAGAGCTACCCAGCTGGAGGACTGTCTGCGTAGCAGAGGAAGAAAAGAATTCACCGAGGTAGGTGACCAGTTTGCTTGTCTGCCACAACGCTCCAACGGACGGGGAAAAGGGGTCAGTCTCACAAACAATCTTGATTACCGGCACTGAGGGGTTAACTTGCAGCCTTTATGCTACTAGTCCCACCCCTGCCATAGTGCCCGCTGTCGTACGCGCTCCGAGTGTCTCATTGCTACTGCGCATGCACCCACCCGGTTCCATGCTGCTCCCTGCCCCCTCCTTTGTCTCCACTGCTGGGCTGGACTGATTGAGCAGCCTGGTGTCCAAAAGGGCCCGATCCTTCTGCTCCCCACCTGCCTCTCTCTGCGCCCAGCTAGCTGTGTTCTCCGGGGCTGGAGCCCCCAACATCGGCCCTTCAACCCTCGGTAAGGGTGCCGCTGGTGCCTGACAGTATCATGTTGTTGAATTTAATGGAAGAATGGGGAAATAATGCTAATTATTTTTACTGATGCTTCTAAACTGCGGGATTATGTAGGAGCTGCCATGATGTGTAAGAGCCACTTGATTGCTTGTTAAACCTGCTCCAGACTTCTCCAGCTTTACAGTGGAACAGTATGCAGTCTCACTAGCCCTGGATTTTATTAAGGTTCTCTACATAGATCATTTATGTATACGAATGCTTTGAGTTCCCTGAAAGCCCTTCAATCTCTTCAGTTTAATCCTCATCCTCTGGTCACTGGTATTCAACTTCAGATGGACTTTCTTGATTCTCTGTGACTCCAAGTATGCTCCCGTTGGATTCCTGGGCGTGTTGGGATCCTAAGGAATAAGCAGGCTGATAAGTCAGTGGGATCTGCCACCTGTCTCACTACCGGGTTCAGAATAGCCATTCATTCTTTCTTGTGATTTTCTGCGATTGGCCAAGTCCTGCACGAGCTCTGACACACTCCGTGGCAAGAGCTCACTGACAAGTGTTTCGACATCATACTTGTTCTTTGTCTTGGGAATAGTTCTTTTCACCAGAATTGTCGTGAGGAGGTGGTCTTGGTTCACCTGCGCATTGGGCATGGTTACCTCATGCACTGCTATCTCTTGCAAGGGGAATGGGGGCAGGATTCCGTCTAGATGCGTACACTGTGCTGCGGACTTGACAGCAGACCATATGTTGCACTGTTTGTACTTTTCTGCCGAGCGTCAAGCCTTCTGAAGCCAACCAGATGCTTGGGAACCAGTCACTTTTTAAAGGGATGATGTATACCTCCAAGACTTCTTTGTTTTTCCAAAACCGGTTCAATGTTTTTTCCTGTTCTAATCTCTACTTTGCCCTCCTGCCCCATCTGTTGTGCTTTTGTTTGGATGTGTTTTCTTTACCTAGCTTCCTGTTTTCCCATCCCATGTTTTTGTTTGTTTGTTTCTCCTTTCACTACAAATAATGGCAGTGTCCTTATATGGACTCTACAGACTTCTTTGTTGAGCCCTGATCTCTTTACCCTTGTGTTTGGCACATTATAGCCTGTAGGCTGCTGTGCCAAAAACTCCTAATCCTAACCTAACCCTATTCAGCAACAACTGAATCCCATTTTAGCCTGCTTAGTATTGTCACTAAAGTTGTCCTCCCATACAGCTTTTAGATTAGAAGTACTCAGATTCATAGTGATGTGCACTGTAGAATAAGAGGTATAGAGCTTAGCTACCAAATTGAAGAACTTCTTTAGGTTTGTAGAAAAGCTGAATCTGAAAATTTGCCTTAATTGAATCCCAATATTGTGTTCATGCATAATGATTATGGTTCTAAATCCAAGTTAAATATTTTCTATTTAAGCTCCTGCTGGAAATAAGGAGATAATTTCTCACATCAGTCAACATGGGGGTAAATGGCCGTACTGGTTTAAAAAAATGGGTGAGTTTTCCTTTGACAAGTTCTTATAATTTATCAATATTTTGGTGATTACGTTTTAATTTTGTTTTTATCTAATTACATGCAGAAAATATTCATAAACTTGGAAGCTACACTCTGAAACTGCAAGTGGTATTGAATGAAAGTAATGCAGATACTTACGCAGGAAGGCCTCTTCCATCTAAAATATTTAAATTTAATGTTGTAGGTAAGGACAATACCAACTGCGCTACACACCATGCCAACGTTCTTGAATTCAATGATTTATTTTTACAAATGCCAAGTGTTTTTTTTACTTGTTATATTAAGTATCTTCTGTTTCTAGCTTCAGGATAGATTCCTTTTTGACCAAGGAAAATAGGATTGATTGATTTTCAATAAAGACAAAGTAGTGTGGCAGTGAGATATCAAGTGTTTAGAGTAGTGAAGATCTGAAATCTGTCAGTACCCTATATTTAACTTTTCAGAACTCAGTCACTTTGGGTAATTTCAGACGTGACAGGCCTTTCGGCCCACCACACTGAACCCTGGACCGGGATCTATCTCAAATCCTGGTCCGTGATCAGACTGGCCATCCTTTAGACGTGCCGGCCTGATCTCTGAGGGGGATTGGGGAGGGGGCGGGGCTGTGCAGTGTGGCCACTCGGCCCTGCCCCACTGGCCACTCACGCTCGGGGAGATTGGCCGCTGCGCCTGATCCCGTACCGTGGTCTGGGCCACGGTAACAGACGGTACCTTCGCTCCGTTCCTGATCGTGGTCCAGCTAACCACGATTCTGGAGGTGAGACCGCCTCACCTCCAGAATTGTGGTTAGCTTTGAACCCCTCCAGGAATTCACCATGGTGAACATCTGGCAGGGCTCAAACAGACGTTCACATCATCACAGCCACCACACTGAATCCACTGTGTTTTGGTGTGGTTGACTGTGATCACGTAACGTCTGAAATTATCTTTTGTCCCTCAGTCTTACATAATGCGTGACTGATTAGTACCAAAATTTCAAGATTGAATTATGGGTTCCTAAACTATGTATCAAACCCATCATTTCTATTGAACTTTGTCTTAATTCAGCTTTAGCTGTTCCATACCTTTCCATGCAGTCCAACAAATGTATATTCTTAACCCAATACAATGGAGTTATTTGTTTCAAAGAGAATTACTCGATTCTGACTAGAGTTCATGTAGAGAGCATGCCTGCAGTGAAGCTGCTACGCTCCTACTAAGAATATATGTACATGTACTGTTTTCTCTGTCTTAGAGGGCAAGGCTGAGAAATTTTCAGTGGGCCTCCCAGAACCTCCATTTAGAGTTGGAGTACCCTTCAGTATTCCATTGGATTTGCAGGATGAATTTGGTCACGCTTCTCAACTGCCACCTGATATTAAACCAGTTCTTGAAGCGAGGTAACTAATTTCACCTAAATATTTTGTTTTCCCTTTTATAATATTTTTAAAGACATAATTTCTGTTTAGCCATAGCGCTCTCTCTCTCTCTCTCTCTCTCTCTCTCTCTCTCTCTGTAAATTCATTCTTTTGCTTCCAAATCATTATTGGTGTCTTGTGTATATTTTATGTGAGTAATGGAGAAATGTTTTTATGGTTTTAATACTGAATTATTATTTTTTTAAAACTCATTTATTTTTATAGTGGTTTGACATTACAGTATGAAGAAATAAGTACAGGACCAAGGTGTGTAATTAAGGGTTTAACAGCTAAAGGCCATGTAAACAACTACCAGGGCAAGGTAGGCAGAGTGCTTTTAAACTTGGCAAGAATATTAGTTACTTATTGCTTTTTATAATGCTTATTGCTTTTTATAATGCATATTTCGTTATTTCTGTCTGTGTCTGTCTTTCTCTTTCTTTGAGGCGGGCATTTCAGTGATGTCGTGCTCCTTCTCCTGTTGGATACTAAGCAGGATCCCAGAGCTTTGATAGACAGCCTATGCCCAGCCAACCCTGGCTTTACCACCTAGACTGTTCTGCGTTTAGGACAGAGAGGTTAGGGTCCCCTTCTCTCCTCTTTGTCTGGCTAGAGGAATTTAGAATTTTCTTTTTCTTTCTCTTTTTCCTTTTTGTTTTCTCCCCTGCCCTCCTCCAGAAGTTTAGGGTTAGTCAGTAGTGTGGGTGAGTGCCTTCTTCTTCCCTTGGAGGCTGCTTGCCCTCCGATAGATAGAGGAGCTGCTCCATCACTGTCCCTCCCACAACTCTCTCCCCACCCCCATTTTAGGGAGGGGGTAGCACGGAAGAGGAACATCCAGAACTGGCTGGTTTGCTCCCTCTTTACCTCTGCCACTCTTTGGCATGCAGGCAGAAATAATGGAGGAAGACAGTAGCCCCTCCCTCTGACAGTTGAAGCCACTGCACATCAAAAAGCACTGCTGGGATGAGATGGGTAGAGTCAAGTGGGGGGCAGAATGGGAAAAGGGGTGAAGACAGTTCAGGGACTTCTATTCTCATGGGAATTAGTGCATGTAGGAATGTGCTATTCTGCTTTTATCCTGCTAGAATACCTGTCATGCATGAGTGTTCTTGCAGGATAAAAGCGTAATAACACATTCCTATGTGTGCTAATTCCCATGAGAGTAGACCCGTGTTTGCCATCACGGAAGTTTCCCCACCTCCCAGGAAGTGTGAGAGTGGTGGTAGAGGAGGAGCAAAGCTCCAAGGGGAGAATGTAGTGGGAAACAAGTGCAGAAGATAGTGAGAGCATTGGGTTTTTCCTCAATCCCAAGGCTGCTATAGGGATAAGCCCAACTCCTGCACCCCTTTCTGTTCTTGGGGTCACCATGGTGGTTCTTGGAGTGAGGCTCTGTGCATGCTTACTAATGAGTTTTGTGCATCCACAGATTCCCCACTATGGACTCCTAGCAGCAGAAGTTCCTCTCTCTTCTCTGCACCACATAATTTGGGGGCTTTGGGAGTGGGGGAGGATGAGGTTCCCTTAGTCGTCCTGTGGTTAGTAGAGAGGCAATTGGCCTTTCTTTAACAGGCCAGGTCTCCCCTAAGCTGGGGTGGAGGATGCTTCCCCCAATTTCAGTGCTTGGCTCTACAGGATGTGCACTCTTAGACATTCCTCTCCCAAGGCCTGAGCAGAACGACTTCCCCCTTGGTTGGATCATTCTCATCCTCTCTCTGAACATCCCAGGGAAGTGGCAGGTGGCATGGCTCCTGTGGGGGAAGTTGAGAAATCTGTCATCTTAGACTTTCTGGGTGAAGATGAAGAAAAGTAATTGGAGTCAGAAAGGGGACGAGGCTTAGGTAGGTATGGCCAGAACCTTGCATCTTTCAGCCCAAGTTTTTTAACAGAATAACCAGGATAGTTGTTGCCGATGGGGCTTTCTGCCCCACCTCCCTCCTTTTCTCCTAAGAAGAGGTTGGTAGAGAATGTAGGTCTTGTGCTTCTGCAGGAAGCCCCCCTCATCTGCACTTAAAACTAGCCATGGCAGAGTGTGAACAGCCCATCAGGGCTAAAGGCATGGATGGGCTGGCCAGACATTTTTACTCTTTACCAAGTTTCTAGCTAGGTTTATTTATTCTCTCCAGAGTTAGATTCTGAGGTCGCAGACCTGGCTTAAGCCTCAGTCTTCCAATGGATGGGTATCACCAAGACCCAATAGACTGTAATGTGGAGACCTTTCTCCAGGAGTTTAAATTGATCCAAAGTGCCTTGATGAGTGCTGGCACACAGCGCACTCTAACTGCCATCTCTTAATTGCTCAAGCATTCATCCTGAGAACTTTGAGGGCTCCTCTGCTCTTCTTGGGGCTTCTGCAGTGCTTTCTACCTTTTCCAGAACAATGGTCTTGTGGATAAAGGACCTGATGGCACTGGCCTGAAGAAGCTCTTGATGGTAGCATCATTCTCTGCAGATGCCACCCTTATGCCATACAGTTTGCGGCCAGATTCGTGGAGACCAATGTAGCAGCCAGGTGAGCTGTGTAGTGAAGGTCATAGAAGGCTGATTATCAGGCCAAAACGATACTCACATTTACCTTTTATTAGGGTGGAAAGCTCTTCAGGAAGCCCATTGACAAAGCCATGAGTGATGAACTTAAGAGGAAGAGAACATTCCCCATCAGTACTCCAAATGAGACTTGAAGAAAAAGAACTCCTTTTGTGTATCAAAGTTTCTAGCCAAGAAGAGAAACTGCAGAGAGGCAAGACAGTTCTGGCAGTGAGGAAGATGTCCCTCCAGACATTTGTCCAAACCAGATAAGCCTTTGGCAACCTCTTCCTGACTATTTGGAGTGCCTCCTATTTCTCAGAATTTGTGGGAAGAGGGCATTTGTTGCAGTTTGTAGTGACGTCTGTGAGGCACTGATGCAAAACCACCGGGTTCTGGAGACAGTTCCAAGTTTCTTTTCCTTTCCAAGACCTTTTTCCACTCAGTCCTCCCGATACCAATCTGAAACAAATCACTAGTCAACCCAGCAGGCAATTTGATTTTTGATCAGGATTAGGGCCTTTGAGCCGTTACCTTTGCAAGAAAAGCACTCCAGCGTATATGTCATTTTATTTATTGTCTCCAAGAAGAATGGAGACACCTGAGCAACTCTGGACCTCAAGTGCCTCAACAGGTTCATCAGAGTGCAGAAATTCAGGATGGAGACCCTCGCATCTATCCTGTCCATGCTGCAAAAGGGAGACTATACGTCCTTGGTAAATTTTGCAGGCCTATATGCATGTCCAGTCAGAGATGCTGCAGGTTCCTCAGGTTGACAGGGAGCACTTTTAATACAGGGCTCTTCCCTTCAGACTCGCTTCATCACACAGTCTTCACAAAAATTCTGGTAGTGCTGGCAGCTGGCACCCACAGAAAAGGGAGTCTACATTCACCCTTATCTGGACAACATATATTGATAAGGACCATCTCCTGCACCAGATATCAGATGGACATGTAGTCCATGAGAGCATGGCTTTGGGGAAAGAACTGATTGATAGTGATGCAGCACCTGAGTTATCTGGCCAACATAATGGATCTGCAACACAACAGTGGTCAGAATCCCAAGCGGGAACCACATGGGTTCCATGCAGCACAATGTGCTGCCAATGGACATGTGCACTGTTTGTGTGCGGCATGCGCAGGGCATGGGATCGGCCCCAGTTTCTCCATCTCCAGTGAGAGAAGAATTGTGGTCAGAGCAGATCTGGAGGAATAGCAAATCCAGCCTGGTGATTCTGGTCTAGTGCCTTGGAGTCAGTGGAGCCATGTCAGGAAACAGATGGGTATAATTCCAACTCAGGCCACTTCAGCTGTTCCTAAGGGGGTGACAGGAAACCATTGTGAACAAGCAAAACCTGTCCATTTCCCCTAAAGATCAAGAGGTCCCTCTGTGGTTGGAGAGGAACAGAATCTCAGTGAATCAACCCATTGAAAAGCCAAAGAAAGTCCTTTCAACAACAGATGCCAGCCTTTGGGGATGGAGAACCCATTGTGAAAACAAGATAGCCCAGGATCTATGGTCACCAGACCAGAAGATGTCAGCCAGTTGACTGGAACTTGGTGTCAAGTGCTAATACTCCTGCACTTCAGTCCCAGCATGTTTTGTTACACACAGACAATATGATGACTACCGTCATATGTGAACAGATTGGGGGGGGGGAGGGGGAGGCACCAAGTTGAAGGCCCTACATTCCAAGACTGCCAGGCTGTTCTCTTGGGCAGTGCAGAACTTCCAATCTATTGAAGTGCTCCACTTGGAAGGGGAGGCAAATATTCAAGCCAACTGACTCAGTCAGGAAGTGATAGATCTGGGGAATGGTCTCTGAATGACAAGACATTGAATCAGTTGGGATACAGGTGGAGAATTCTAGTGATGGATCTTCTCATTTCTGTGAACAATCGCAAATGTAAGAGATACATGGCCAGTCATTGGGACCTTCAAGTGCAAAAGGTAAAAGCATCTTCTATACATTTCCTCCCCAGCATGATCGCTTTACTCTCAGCAGTGGTTCAAAGGCCAGGGGCAAAGATCATTCTCATGACTCCACATTGGCCAAGATCCCTGGTTTTTGAACTGCAGGTGGACAAGCCTTTCAGGGTACCTGAGTGCAGGGATCTATTGTCTTGGAGCCCAATTTGGTATCAAGGAGGAGTAATGATGTTGAAGTTCACACCTTGGAGATTGAGCATGCACAGCTAAGTTCTGGTGGTTGTACGTTGCCAAGATGGCTTTTTGTTATTTGGTTGACTGTTCTCAGTTGTTAACTTAGGTAGTCACTATCTTAAGTAGCAAAACCATGGTTGGCTCCTCCCCTGGGCATAGGTTGTCTATCAAAGCTCTGGGATCCTGCCTGTTATCCAAGAGGAGGAACAATCCATCACTGGACTGCCCACGTCAAGGAGAGCGCAGAAAGAAAATTCACCAGGTAAGTCCCCATATTTTCCATTTTCTTCCCCTATTAGCAGATGACAGCCATCTCTTATAACAGGCGTTATACTGGTTTTGTGGATTGCCATTTGTATGACACTGTGTGTCCAGGACCAGTGCTGAGTTGTGGCAGGATTAAGGCCAGATAACTCACACAGTGAACCAATGGGGCAAAACAGGGCATAGAATCAGAATATGTGCCAAGGAATCTGAACCAAAAATCAGCCCAAGACTAGCAGCCAATCCATAGTTGCAGCCTTATGCATGTAATCCAGTAACAAGCCAAAGATACCCAGGAAGCAAATTTGAAGGGGCCAGGACAAGTGCTAGACATGGGCCGAAGAAGGGCAGTGGTTGAGGGCTAGAGACAGAGGGAAGGCAGGCAGCCTGGAGGCTGAATTGGAAGCAGGGCAGACACAAAGGTCTAGAGCAGGGATGGGGAACCTCAGGCCCAGGGGCCAAATGTGGCTCTCCACAAGTTTTTATGTGGCCCTTTTCCAAGTCCTGGATCTGGCCCCTGGATCTGGTCTCTATCCCCAGGCACTGAAAAACTGAGCTCAGGATAAGGAAGCAGAGAGGAGGGCATTCACACAAAGATAGGGGACAGATCTACGGCACAGATCCGTGAACTGGGGCCTCCTTTTCTTGAATACACCCGTTAAGCAACCCGCACCCAACCTCTATGTGGCCCTCAGAACTCATACTAATTTTCAGTGTGGGCCCTTGGACAGAAAAGGTTCCCCACCCCTGGTCCTGAGAGTTGTTCCCCTGTCCCAGCTTCTTGCTCCTGTTGGAATGTCCTTTATTCTAGCAGGTGGCCAAATGGGGAAGCTTGGTTTTTGGCATGGGCTGTTATAAGAAGGCCTCTAACACATATTCACTGTTGGAATCTGAGAACTACAGCGATACTGCAAAGCTAGCCAGTGCCTGGAAATCCTGGGGGTTCCAGTTCGAGATCCACAGCTCCTGACACTCTTATAAGGAAATGCCAGCCAAAATTACTGTGGGGAGTGGCAAATGAAACACTGTCACTTGAACATTTTATGCAAACAAGAAAAGTGGTAGAGAAGCCAGACGATAGTACTCAAACTGGACAATACAGTGGAGTCTTGTTATGTTGAATTGTGTGAGGCCACTATTGAAAATTAGATTTATCAGAAATTCAACCTACGCAGAATCAAATAGGGTGGAGCAGTATCGGTTTTACTTGAAGCACTACTTTACCCTTCCAGCTACAAATATTGGAACCTTTTGAATAAGTTAATGATTTCTCGGTGGCATGTGTTTAAAATACGGTAGTATAAACCCTCCCAAGCTTGCAGAGCAGTGCTCCTGTTCCCCACCGCTCACCTGAGCAGTCGGCAATATAAGCGTTAAACCTAAGAACATAAGAAGTGCCGTGCTCTGTCAGACCAATGGTCCAACTAGCCCAGCATCATGTCTCAGACAGTGGCCAATCACGGTGGCTTGGGAGACGCACCCTGCCTGCATTGCAAACCCCACAGTGCTCTAGTAACCTGCCGTTGCCTGATCAAGAGGGCTTGTGATGCAGATGGGGTGGGGATGTTGCCACATTGCACTGCAAGCTCGGAGGGTATATACTACAGGTCCCGACAGAATATAGTTGGACGTTTATCTCACCAGCATTGATTGGTGGGTTCCTGTACTTACTGTGTGGTTTAATAACATAATTGATATGTGTATAGTCCCTCAGTTATGGAAAGGGAGCATTATAGTTCCCATTTATAAGAAGAGGCTTAGGAACAAGCCAGACTCATATAGACCTATTAGTTTGATAAATGTGGCCACAGAGCTGTTTTGGAGACATTTGTTAGAGCATCTGAAGACAAGGACACAGGTTTCAGAATGGGTTATTCTACTATTTATTTTATTTATTTAGCAAATTTATATCCCACCCCTCCTGTCACAGGCAGTCCGGGGCGGCTAACAACAGCATGAATCATGTATTCACTATACAATATCTACGTCATAAATACGTAACAGCAAGGAAGACAGCACTCTATGCTGCTATAGTGGATTTAGCTGCAGCGTTCGATACTGTGGATCGAACTTCATTATGGCATAAGTTATTTAATCTTGGTCTTGACCCTTCGTTGCTGAAACCTTTGATTGTTTAGCATTACAACACATGGGCTCAAGTGAGATGGGGCCTTCATGGGGAGTTAACAACTAAGTTCCCCACGCCGGAAGGATTGAGAAAGGGCTGTATTTTAGCCCCTACTTTATTTAATTTGTTTGTAAATGATATTATAAAGAAAATGCTTAATAAATACTTCCAACCTCTGAATGTCCTGTCTAACATGTTACCTATACTCATGTATGCAGATGATACCATTATATTATCTAGGTCACCTGTGGGTCTTCAAAGGGCCATTAATAAGTTTGAGCAATTGTGTGCAGTGAATGGTCTGCAGATCAATTACAGTAAAACTAAAATCCTTGACTGGGGTAAAGGAACCGACTAATCTTCTTGGTGGATGGGGCAGAATAGACTGGCAAGGGTTAAGGATTATAAATATCTGGGAGTCCTTCTATCTGAGACTCTGTTGTGGAAGGCTCATATACAGGGAGCCAAAGACAAGGTCACTCAGGCAGCTGGAGCTATTAAGAAATTTCAAGCTACTGTAGCAGCAAGGTCGGTCCAGGCTCCATTAAAGGCTTATCATATGAAGATAAATGCACAACTTTTATATACTGCTGAAGTTTGGGGATTTGCTGCAGGGACTGAAATAGAGGTTCCCAAAAACAAATATTTTCACTCCTTATTGGGTTTATCTTCATCTTTTCCATCAGCTTTTTTATTTAAGGCTAGAGACTGGTACTGAGTCACTTTCTACAAAAATTGTTATAAGAAACTTAGGTTACTGGTTTAAGGTCCTTTTCCCTTCCTCCTCTCAGACTTCTGAAATTGTGTTTGATTTAAGATTATACCTCTTCGTTTATTAGTAAAACTCCTTGGTGTCATTATGTGATAAAGACATTAAATGAGTTGAGCTTTGGTCATTTTATATCTTGTGATGTTCGCCTGTTTTCTCAGCTAGATAAAGTCCAGCTTTTTCAAAGGGTGTGTGACGTAGTGTGGTAAACAGATTTTGCCATGGTGCGTTTTTCACTCATAGCGCCGTTTTACATAATGTGGAAAAGTGAACCCAAATTGGAGAAATATCTTTGCCTTGATCTCAGACGTACCCTTCACCTTGCCTTGCCTTGATTAAAACTGGAGCAAATGCCTACTGCTGCTCTAGAAGGGCAAAGGTTGGGAAAGACAAGGGAGGAAAGATTCTGTCACACTTGTTCTGGAATTATAGAGGACACGGTTCATTACATTCTTGTGTGGCCCTTGTATGGTGATATTAGGTGACAATTTTTATAACCATGCCCACCTTGTTTTTCTTTTTTTACTAATTATGAGAAAGTAATTTGGATTTTTCAAAATGACAACTAGGTATTTTTGAATAGTCTTGCCATGTTTGCCTTGTGTGCTGAGAAAATGCTGTAGGCATGAGGGGGCGGCCAATAAATTTAACAAAATAAATAAAATGTGATGAACATTTTTTTATTCCTAAGTTTTTGTATAGATCGGGATTCTTGTTTTTATGTTATATGTTTTATGTTAAAGAGATGGGTAATGAAAGTTCCATTTCTCTATGGGTCCTGGTCAGTCACTCTGATCAGTCAGCACTCATGGGGAAGGGTCCGCATTGTGGGCAGCAGGAGACAACACTGAGCTTTTGTTTGGCTATATCCAGTGTGGGACTGCCCCCAGAACTCCAGTTAGTCTCCTGTCTCCGACCATGGAGGAGCGCAGCAAGCTTCGCAACCTTCTTTGGATCATAGGCCTTGGAGCCAGGACTCACTAGCCTCCTGAGGGCCCAGAATTTCACTGAGACCAGCCTGGCCCTGGAGCAAAGGGAACCTGGATTTCCTGGACTACATAGACAGCTTTCTCTCTCCTCCTCTCCCTGCCTCGCAGGACCGAAGAGAGAGCAGCCCCGCAGCCATCCTCGTCCGACCCCGGGAAACCAGCCACCCACCCAACGGGCACAGTGAGAGAGAACCCCTCCTGAGGGGAAAACTCCATGGGGACAACGTGACACCGACTAGAGGCAGAACCACAGTGAAAGACATGCTGATAAGCCCCCGTGCTCAAAATAGGGATTCTGACCAGGAGAAGGAAACCCCGTCTTATGCTGCCCAGGAGCCCCAAGGTGCTGCACTGTAGCTTTCAATCTTAAATAACATGCTCCTGTCCTTCAAAAAGCTAAACATCCGCCTCTCCACAGAAGAGCGTGGCTGCTGTAAAGGGAAAGAAAAGAGGAAAGGAAAGCAAAAGCACTCTCCCTCCTTCTCCCGTCATAGAGTCTATAAGGGCAGATCTGAGGAGGCGGGAAAATGCAAAGCTCCTGCCAAAAAAGACAAACTGCTCTTGTCAGACTCCTCAGAATCAGAGTGAGAAGGGGAACCTTTTCTCCACAAGGATCAATCTGACCTCCAGTGGGGTCTGGCTGCCTTAACTAACATAGCCCCTAATCAGGGAGAACAGAAGGAAAGGGAGGATCGCACGATGAGCATTCCCAAACAGGCGCAGATGATCAGGGACACAAATCTGAAACATTAGAGATGGGCCAGCTCCCCAACAGCCCTATAAAAGAGGAGTACAAGGATGAGGACAGGGAATTCTCTTCATCCCTAAGAGAACCCCTCCTCAAGTTCATTTGAAAAAGCTCTCCACCCCAGACAGTTAGGAGAGGAGGAATAGTCCTTTGAATCCTGAGATGAGCATCAACCAGAGAGTACCTACCAAAGACACTTGGCTCAGATAAAGAATTTTCCTTAGATAAATCCTTTGAAAGGCTGATCAGAGCAGAATGGGCCCATTCAGGAAAAGCAGCCAGAATGTCTGTCATAGGAAGCCATGTACACCATCGCCAAGTCAAAATTAGACATGTTCAGAGTCCCCAAAGTAGATACCTACCCCATGTTCACACCCATGCTCATTCCCCCTCCTCACCCTCATCCCCCCTTGCCCATTCCCTGTACGCCCACCCCCACCTGCCCTCATCCAAACCTTCCACAGCCCATTGTAGCCGATGTGAGGTCGGTGCGAGACCCAAATCCTGCAGGCCCGGCCACTCCATATCCCCCAATCTCATGCCTTCCACAAAACCAATTACCTTTCTTCTGCTCCCTCTGGAACTGCCGCTCTTCTGTGGCTAAAGCCCCCTTCATCCATGATCTCT
>QEPC01014287.1:758086-772879 GCA_003113815.1 Sphenodon punctatus
CATATGGTGCCAGAGCCCTCCTAAAATGGATAAAGTAAGCGCAGGACCCAAACCTAACCAATGGAAGGCCCAGAATCTTTTTATCCAGGTTACTCATAGGTATCTCGTTCCTAGCTGACACAACCATAGACACCCTGTTGTTGGCAGCAAAAGCCATGGCTGCTAACGTGGCCACTCGCAGACGCCTCTGGCTTAGGTCATGGAAGGCGAACCCACACGCTAAACCAGGGCCCAAAATTGTTCGGGGTCTGCTTAGACAAGGTCTTGAAGGAAGCTGCAGATAAATCAAAGAAGCACTCCAACATTGTAGCCCCCAGAGGTGGAATTTTTGTCCCTAAAATAGACCATCCACTTCCTATGGAAACTTCCCCAGACGAGGAAGCTTATCATTCTCCCAGAGGAACAGCAACAGAGAGTCAGACCCTCACAGGGAAAACAAAATTCCAGCATAAGCAAAACTCAAATAACATGGGAGCATGACTATCAGTCTTCCTTACAAAATCCAAACCCACGCATAGGAGGGCGCCTGCTAGAACATGCACACAAATGGAGAGAAGTAACCTCCGACACATGGGTAATCAACATGATCACCTATGGTTACTCCATAGAGTTATATCGAATTTCGCTTACTCCACTTCCTCCCATCTCAAAGGTCTCTAAAGCCAGAAAAACACGCAGCCACGCGGCAGGAAATCAGCAGGCTTTGCAAAAATAGAGGCAATAGAACCAATCCTGGATGCAGGAAAAGCTCTGGGCCTGTATTCCATCCTATTTCTAGTGCCCAAAGAATCCAGGGACTGGAGAGCAGTCCTGGACCTAAAAGCTCTCAACAAATCAGTGAGGGTGCCCCCTTTCAGAATGGAAACTCAGAGCTCTATTTGTGCAACCATCTTCCAAGGGGACTGCCTAACATCCATAGACCTTAGGGAGGAATACTTGCACATCCTAATGTGCCCAAACCACAGGCAGTGGCCCTGCTTCTTCTATGACCAGAAGTGCTGGCAGCACACGGCCCTGCTGTTCGGCCTGGCATCGGTACCCCAGACATTCACAAAGGTCCTGGTGGTTCAAATTATCAAGCTGAGAATGGAGGGAATTAACATCTATCTCTGCTTAGACGACCTACTCATCAGGTCCCCCTCTTACAAACAGGCATTATCAGACCTCAACAGAATGATCTCCTTTCTATCCCAATACGGCTTTGTGATCAACACAGAAAAGAGCCACCTAACTCCAACTTGTTCCCTGGAACATCTGGGGGTTCTGATTAACACCAAGCTAAACTGTGTGTTTTTACCCCAACAGAGGTAAGACATGACACTAACGCTTCTCCTCCAGGTGATCTCTCAGACATTCTGCACTCTCAAATCGCTGACAAGTCTTATCGGAATGATGGTATCCTGCATCCAGCTGATTCCATGGGTGAGATTACACTTGAGACCTCTGCAGGACTTTCTCCACCAATTCCAACACCAGGTCTGCGAGGGCCAAAATTTTGAAAAAGAGGTACCAAAACATGTCAAACAGGCAATGGACTGGTGGCAGACTCACACTGCCTTGCTCAGGGGCCCCCACTCTTGGACCCAGACAGAGTGACACTAACCACTGATGCCAGTCTCTCTAGTTGGGGGGCCCATTTGAGAAGGAGCTCACACAGGGGACCTGATCCAGCAGAAACAAAAAACACAGCATCAACTGACTAGAATTAAAAGCAATAAGACTAGTGTTGTTGCACTTCAGACCTCAGCTCCAGGGATGCCATGTTCTAGTTAACACGGACAATACTACTGCCAGGGCGTATGTCAACAGTCGAGGGGTGTGTGTGTGTCTCGCTCCCGCACTCTATTTAAGGAAGCATCTCTACTTACTCAACTGGGCAGAGCACAAGGTCCTCTCCGTAAGAGCAGTGCACATCAAGGGTCTATCAAATGTGCATGCTGACTGGCTAAACAGGCGAAAGGTGACTCCAGAGAATAGGCAATCTCCAGAGATGCCTTCAACTTAGTAGTTCAAAAGTTCGGTCAACCAAAACTGGATTTGTACACTTCTGTGGAGAACAGCAAGGTTGCACACTTCATGTCCCGATTCAAATACCTGAGAACGCTAGCCTGCAGTGCCCTCAGCCAGGACTGGCCCCAGGGACTGCTTTACGCCTTCCCGCAACTGCCCCTGCTAGCAAAGATCATCGCAAAGATGCACAGGCAAAGGGCACAGGTCATGCTGATAGTGCCCCGCTAGCCAAGAAGGCTTTGGTTTTCAGACCTAATAAATTTGCAAATTGCACCCCCGCTCACTCTTCCAGTCAACAGAGAGCTACTAATTCAAGGGCCAGCCTGCCATCCCACTACTCAGAGCTTCAGTCTGACAGGTAGAGATTGAGTAGAGAGCTCTGAAAAGTCTGGGACGCTCAAAGGCGGTAATTGCCACTCTGCTAGCAGATACGTATAAATTCACCCGCTGTATCTATCAACATATGTGGAAATCTTTCGCTACGTGGTGTCAGGTACACTCCATCAATCCTTGTGTTCCAGGGAGCAAGAACATTTTGGAATTTTTGCAAGCAGGGTTACAGAAGGGACTCTGCCCCAATAGTCTCCCCAGACAAGTGGCAGTCCTAGTCAATACTCTCAGTTCCAAATCTCAAGAGAGGCTTTTGCTCCATCCTCATGTCAAACTGTTTCTGAGAGCAGCACACCTGCACTCTCCCCCTCTAATACATTGTTTCCCCACATGGGATCTGAATGTGGTGTTACAAGTGTTATTTCACCCTCTGTTTGAACCCATTAACGATATTTCCCTATTTTCTTTACCATTAAGTTGGCTTTTCTAATAGGCATAATGTCCACCAGATGTGTCTCTGAATTGGGGGCATTATCCATAGACCCGAATAGGTGCATTTTCAGACAGGACTCGGTGTTACTTAGATTAGATGAGGAATTTATTCCTCAAGTCAATACTACTTTTCATAGATCACAAGACATTTTGTTGCTTTCCTTCTGTATGCATCCTAAACGTGCACAGAAAAACTCTGGCACAAATTGGATGTAAGAAGGATTCTTAAGGTGTACATCAAATGTATGGCACGGTTTCCAAAATGTATGGACTTATTTATTAATTTCAAATAATACAGACCAGGGATCAAGGCCTCTAAATCTAACATTTCTAAATGGATTGCTGCATGTATCACAGGGAGGCCTATAGGGCCAAGGACAAACAACCCCCTCAGCAGATTTCAGCGCATTCACTATGAAGCACTGCCACTTCAGTAGCGTTCCACACCAGCTTCATAGGAGGTGTGTAGGGCGGCTACCTGGTCCTTCCTGCACACCTTCATAAAGCACTACAAGATTCACACTTTTGAATCTGCTGAGGCTGCCTTTGACAGGAGGGTTCTGCAGAGGGTGCTACCATGATCGCAGTACTCAGGGGAGGAGAGTTATTTATACAGATCTTTTTGTTCCCTCCCCTTATCCGTCAGGGACACTGGTTTTGTATGTTCACATGAGTGCTGACTGGTCAGAGTGATTGGCCAGGGCCAAGGCCAGCCCCAGGGTTTGTGAGGCCATGTGCAAAGTCTTGGTGCGGAGCCTAATTTGCATAATTAGGCACCACCTAATTATGCAAATGTATACATTTACATAAAACTTACTCCCTCTGGACAGGAAGGATTCCCATCCTCCACCTCTCCAAGCAACCATGGAGAAGCACGGCCTTCCAATGCTTTCCCCCCCTCCCCAGCCGAGTGTCTACCACCACTCCCCAGGAGTGGTTCCACTGCAGGGGCAGCCAAGCGGGCAATGACACAGGCACAGAGAGACTGACTGCGTCCACTGCCTTACTGGAGGAGGGGCCAGGGGGTGAGCTTAGCCAGCCTGGCCTCCAGGGCCTGTTGCGTCTTGCTGCCAGTGCCGCCTGTGCCTTGTGCACGCATGCGGTGTGACCAGTCCAGAGGTGCTGCTATCACACACACAAGACACCCAAAATGCAGCTAGCTTATTAAGCGCATTATGCCATGAAAAGAGACATATAACCAGTTCAGTTGTGCCCCCATAATCAGTTCATGCTGCCCCCACCCCATAACCAGTTCATTTCTGCCCCCGCCCCCATATAATCTATTCACGCTGCCCCCACCCATAACCATTTAATTTGTGCCCACGGGGCAGCGTGAATTGATTATATGGGGGTGCAAATGAACTGGTTATGGGGTGCGGGTTTAAAGACAGTATTCCTGTTAGCAATAACTTCATTAAGAAGAGTTAGTGAAATAGCAGCCATAATAATCTCAGAACCATATTTGCAGATTTATTTTCCAAGACAGAATAGATATTGCTTTACATCCTAAATTCCTACCTAAGATAGTATAAGTAAGACAGTTGTGAGAATGTGGCCCTTTTTACACGGGTCTCTCCTCCCAGCCGTAAACACGCAGATTTCTGTGTGTTCATGGGTGGGGGAACCCCATGTGAATGACGTGGTGCACGCGCCCATGGTGAGTGGGGGTGCGTGCGCGCTCACCTAACACGCATCCCCACTCACCCCCCCACTCATCCCCACGCACGGAGCAACCGGGGGAAATGGTGGTTACTATGTGGGTGTGGATGAGTGGTGGGTGAGTGGGGATGTGTGTGCAGCTGTGTGCATGCCCCATCCATGCACTGGCGCGCCCACGGACTCCCCACCCGGCGGAGCCATGTAAAAATATCATGTGAGGAGCCACTCGAAGAAGAACAGAAGGTTGCTACCTTGCAAACAAGGTTCTTTGAGATGGCTCCGAACATTCTCACAACACCCACCCTTCCAGCCCCGCATGGAATTCTTTTCTTATATTTCTAGAAAGGGTTGAAAGGAACTGTCATTCAGAGGGGGAGGGTTCTTTTTATACCAGAGGAGCTCAAGACCATCATGTGGTCTATTATTTGAACAGGGTGAGCGCACACAATCCAGTTGTGAGAATGTTAGGAGCCATCTTGAAGAACCTTCTTTACAAAGTAGCAACCTTCTGATTAGCATGTGGGGAGGAGCTGTTTGTAAACAGCCTTATCTCCCAGCCTGATCCAGTGTCCCCACTGCTACTGCCGCTGCAGCACTACTAGAAGGCAGAGGCAGGTGAGGGATGGGGTCTGGACCCAGGGGAGGAAGAATCACTTTCTGGGTTAGAAGCTGGCTACAGCCTGCTGCCCAGCCAGGCAAGTCCGGGGCCCCAGCTGGCATGTGGCACATGTCTGGGGCCGACCCTGGCCAGGGCCCATAAAGAAAGTAGATCACAAGGTTTTTATTACAGATTAAGAATTGTGCCCAATTTTCTAATCTAACTTTTAGACTATTCAATATTTTTGTTTTGATCTGGGGGTTGCTACTTATGTATTCCCAATTCCTTCCTGTTATAGGTTTAGGGGTTTATGTGTTTGTGCTACGACTGGAGTAAGGACATTTTTAGACTAAATATGTATAAAACCAGTTTGTAATTGGGGTCCTAGGCAAAATTGGTATTTTTAATATTTGTTAAAAAAGCTGCCTGAAATTAAATCCTGACAAGATAGAGGTGATGGTTGTGGGAAAAGCAAAGGGAGTGATGGCCCCCATCATCGATGGGGTCCGTCCTCCCTTGGTTTCTCAGGTCCAGAGTCTGGGGGTGCTCCTGGATGTGCAGCTCCGCCTGGATATCCAGATGGCGGCTGTAGCGAAGGGGACATTTTGCCAGTTACATCTGGTGCATCGGCTTAGGCCATAAGTCTTGGGCTCGAATCTGGCCACAATTGTCCATGCTTTTATTACCTTGAGACTGGACTACTGTAACGTACTCTACATGGGGCTACCCTTGGTGCTGGTTCGGAGACTGCAGCTGGTGCAGAATATGGTGGCCCATCTCCTGACTGGGACGGACCGACGCGAGCACATTACACCAGTGCTTTGCTCTCTGCACTGGCTGCCGATAGTCTTCCGGGCCCAATTCAAGGTGTTGGTGTTGACCTTTTAAACAGCTTGGGCCCCACCTACCTGTAGGACCGCCTCACACTCCAGGTCCTGGATTGGCCCCTGCGATCGCCCGGGGGCACCCTCCTCGGGGTCCCCCAGGTTTCCTGGGTGTTTACCATGAGGAGGCCGTTTTCTGTGGCTGCACCGCAGCTGTGGAACTCCCTCCCATCAGAGGTCTGCTTGACCACTGACCTCCCCTCTTT
Organism: Sphenodon punctatus; assembly: GCA_003113815.1. Lineage (NCBI taxonomy): Eukaryota > Metazoa > Chordata > Lepidosauria > Sphenodontia > Sphenodontidae > Sphenodon > Sphenodon punctatus. Next base: position 764,266 of record QEPC01014287.1, read on the forward strand.
CCACAGACAGTGTAGGACCTGGCTGTTCTGCCAGGCCTTTACCTAGGGAGATAGGGTGAGTGGGTATGGGTTGTTTTAATTGTATTTTTAGTGTTGTGTATTTTAATATGTTTTTAAAATCTTGTTAGCTGCCCAGAGGTGCCTGAGGCAGGAGGGGGTGGCATATAAGTTTAAATATAATAATTAATAATAAATTTAATGTTTTAATTGTGGATTGTGGTGAAAGCTAATCTGTAATAAATTCTTTTTCACATGCTACCAAGAAATCATTAAATTATTCCAGGGTACTTATATTTTTTAGCTGTGTGGGAATACTCTATATTATACACTTTAAAAAAATTCAAGTTAGAGTACAGAAATGGACGTATCCAATTCAAGAAGCAATATGTTTGTTAGACCTGGAGATGAGGAAAACGTATCTCTTTGACTTAATTCTAGTTATGTAAGTTGAACTTAAGTGAATTCCACTAATTCTATTAAATAGCTTTAGTTCTGTGAAGACGTTCACGGATGTTTTATTTGTTCAAAATCACCTATGCTGCAGTATGTTCAATACTTAGATTTATCCTTGCTTCACAGAGCTTTCAATTGGACTTTGATATTACAAGCAAAGAAAAATTAATTAATAAGACAGTCATTTAGGCACCAGTGAATGCTGGGATATTGTTGATGAGTTTAGGAAGAGAGAGAGAAAAACTGTGCTCCATCACCATAGTGAGTAGTAGAGCTGCAAGTCTTAAGCCGAGTATTGGGTTAAATGCATTATAAAAAGAAAAAGAAAAACCTCTGCAAATTATAATTTTTTAGTTTATTCATTCAGAAAATTTGCCAAGCAAATTTAGTTATTTATTTCAGTTTGTATCCCACCCTTCCCCTTAGGCTCAGGCTGGCTCACATTTCAACTTAAACAGTTAACATTTAACCATTAACATTAAACTAACTGAACTAATAATCCTCACAACAACCCTGTGAGGTAGGTTAGGCTGAGAGATCTGAGATGGACCCAAAGTCACCCAGTGGGTTCATGGCTAAAGTCTTGAATTGTGGGCCTCTCCCTGCTTCCAGGTCCCAGTATTGTGCTCTTACAACACTGTCTCTTTTTTGTTATTTGTTTGATTAATCTTTTAAATGTTCTTTTCAATAGAATTTCACAGTGAAGGTCACTCTTCCTGGTTTGAAGGAAGACTCTCAGATTTTGAAAATTAGACTACAGCCTGGTAAGTAAAATATTTGGGAAGTTGACAGTAATGTTCTGTTCTAATAATGGTTATGGAGGAAGGTATATTGTTAAAAGGGAGTACTTGATGAAATGATGAAAGACATCTCGGGTCTCAGTAATTTTTCTTCAGTGGTCATAACACATAATATGGCAGTCCAGACACTGCACTTTATATCTTCCCACTAGAAGGTGGAATTAAGACACAAAAAACAGACTTAACTTTTAACGTCATTGTTGGCGTAATACCCAGCTTGAAAAAAGGTTTTCACATTATTTTTTAATCTTTCCTAAACACAATCTATTTCTAACATGACAGATTCTCAAGTCATCTTGGATGTTTTTTGTGACCTAGTGGTCTCTTTGTCTTTCTTCCTCTGTTTCCTGCACTACCGAGCACACTCCATATAAATACGTTTTTTGGAGAGGTGGTCCACGTTAAGCTTCTTCATTGTTGGACTAAAATTCCTTTTCTGTTCCATTATCATCTTTCAGGGAACCACGTCAGAGTAAATACTCCCTCTTGTGAAAAAGGAACAATCTGATTTGTTACTGCTCATATTAAATCAGATGTATGCGTTGTGGATTTAAATGTCCTCAGTCAAACATTGTAAGATTGGCCGTTTATGCATTTTTATCATAAATGTTGTGGCTTTAGGTGTTTTCTTAAGGTTTCAGTTTCCAAAATTGTGAGAATCACATTCATTTAAAAATAATAATAATAATAATAATAATAATATATGAACTCAAAACAATACAGAATGAAGCTGTTCGTCCATATTCAAGGTGAGAATGTAGCATTGATAGTAACCAACATACATTAAATCGTAGAAGCTCCTATAGTGTCTATTCTGGTGCATTAGTGAGCATTGATTCACAAATACTATGTTTCCAAAAGTATTTTGGCCGGATGGTTTTGAAATACCAGGTCTTTAAAAGAAGGCTGCTAACCTCTGTATGAATTCTGCAGGCCCTCCTCGACAACTGAAAGTGAAACCAGATTCAGAAGTTCTAAAAATTGAAAACGGAACAGCATTCCCCTTTCAGGTTGAAGTATTAGATGAAGCAGGAAATATAACAGCTCAACCAAAACTAATAGTTCATTGTAAGGTAGGATATTTTGCATCCAACTTAGTACTATTTTATTATTAGACTGTAGTCTTTTTAAAACAAAAGTATTGTAAAGATTCTGTTTTGGCCTCTTAACAAAATGTAACCTGCCACAGCAGGGGTGGAGAATCTTTTTCCTCCCAGAGGCCACTTTGAAAATTAGTACCAGATAGAGGGCCGCATAGAAGTTGGGTATAGGGGTGCCTAAGGGTTGTGCTTAGGAACAGGTAGATTAAGATCATGAGCTGTGTCATGGAGATGTCCCTGTTCCTTATGTGCATGCCCTCATTTCTGCTCCCGTACCCTGAACTCAGTCTTTTAGTGCTTGTGGGGTAAGAACTCGTGCAGGACCAAATCCAGGAACTGCAAAGGGGTCACAAAACTAGCCATGGGCTGCATTTGGCCCCTAGACCTGAGGTTTCGCACCCTTTACTACAGTGTTTTTCAAATACCTTTTATAATTGATAGCAGTGATACCAACCCAAGCCTCACTAACTGTAAGAGTGAGAAGCTGACTGTTGAAAACAAAGGGACTGAAATGAGGAAGGGAGTATATGTTCGTGTATTCTCTAGTTGTAATCACAATAGTATCTAATCAGGTGGGTCTTTTTCCATTTCTCCAAAAGGATTCTTATGTTAGTGACTGGCATAAAGATGCTTCTGCAAGCTTATTATCATCAGGGTTTTCTACTTTCTTTTTTTCTGATAAATCCTTTTTGGTTGCTAAAGCATTAATTTATGCCAGACTAGAGGATATAGATCGGCAGCTGGATAATGCTAGAGTTACGCATTCTCCAACCCTTAAAGGATATGATTTACTGGCTCCATCTAGTGGAACTTTGGCTAAATATTTTGAAGCCTCAATTTCATTTTGTGCAAAATATTTTTCTGCTAGAGTAAATTCACTCCCCTCTAGGGTTGTAGAAGGGCGCTTCTTGCAAGTGCCCTTTAGTTTACGAGTGTGTCCGTTTGATAACCTGGAGGTGGAAACTTTGGCGCACATCCTATATACTTGTAGGTTATATGATTCCCTTAGATCCCAGTTTTTGAGCCCTTTTTTAGTTAACTATCCAGGGTGGAATACTTTTGAATTACAGCAGATTTTTGGGTCAGATAATGCAGGTGAGATGTTTAAAGCAGTAGCCTCTTTTTTAGTTCAGGCTTTTAAAAGACGGGAAAAATTTGAGTTTCCAATTTATTGAATAATGTATTCTGCTGTTCTCTTATGTGTTTATATATTATATATTATAGAAGAGAATTAATTTTTACTGATTTTTTTAGTATTACTATGGTTTATAATTGTTTATAGCTATAAACAATTATGGGTATAAACAAGTATTAGTATTTAGTATTTTAGTATTATTAGTATTTTTGTATATTAGTATACTAAAATACTAATAGTATTTTAGTATATTAGTATTTTAGTATTATTGTGGTTTATAATTGTTTATAACCATAAACCATTGTTTATGGTTATTATTAGGTGCTGTAATTTATATTTAGTTATTTTTTAGGAACAGTACTTTTGTATTATTTAATGTTGTATTGGAGCAAAACTTTTTGTGATAGTGATGCAAAGACCTACGATCATGCTAAACAACAATAAAGGGTAAAGGTAAAGTTATATGGAACAATAAACAATAGTATCTAAGTGCCTGGAGCAGAACTTGTAGCTTTTAACCTACTAGGACATGTAGCTTTTTTGACAGACTTGAGTCATGTAGCCCCAAATGTCGAATAGTTTTCTCCCAGCCAACTAGAAATGTTGTATTTCATGGGAGACTAAAATAAACGACAACACTTTTACTTAAGGCCCATCAGATAGCTACCAACTAAAATGTGGAAGCATTGTATAGCCCCACATATATAGTCTCCCTCCCTCCACACCTTCAAATCCCTCCTCGAAACCCACCTCTTCCTCGTCTCCTTTCCTGACGCCTGTTAGAACTTTCCTCTCATTATTTACCGTCTGCCCTCCCTGCAGACTCCTGCCTAACTGCAACCAACCCAAGCATGTGCACCTGAGACTTCACATCTGCTTGAATGTTATTTATCCCTTGTCTCTCCCTATGTCCCCTCTCCTTGTCTCCCCTCTCCGTGTCTATTAGGTTGTAAGCCGTAGGCAGGGCTCGCGTCTGTCTTATTGTTCTGTAAAGAGCCAGGTACACAGCTGGCGCTATACAAATGCTTATAATAATAATAATAATAATAATAATAAATTGTCGACCCCTCCCCCCATTAAAACGCAGAGACATTATCTGGATTTTAAACAGGCCGCACTCTTTATTATAAACAATCATCAGGCTGGTAGGTAATTGCAGTATGCTAGCTACTTAACAACTATATTAACTCAGGCACTGTTCTGGATGTGCCTTCCAGTGTCAGTGCAAATTAAGTTCAAACTTCACCCCTTCGACAGGTCACTAGCCGTGGCTAAAGGGGTGCATGCTGTACCCGGCGTTGCCTGAGTATCCCCTCCCCATCTCTTAAGGAGATGACTCTAAATTTCCTATAGCCTTACCTATTTATCCTACTATCGCATACTGGACACCTGCCACAAAAGGGGTAGTCGTTAAACGAACTACCCCGACACCCACCACCTAACCAAGCAAGGACTCCAAATGTCCTGCTAAAACAGACAAATACAACTCGTTTCCCATTGGGGATAAATGCACCCCATCCGCTCAGTACAGTTCCGGCCTTGTGTGCGCAATGTCAGGGTGCCAGGTCGTGGTACCTCCCAATCCTCCTAATAATTTTTCTATTTCCCTATTAACATTCTTCCTAGTCCTATCAACTTTTCCCGGGGCTCTTGTCCCTCCCCATTTTATCCTAGGTATTAAACTAGTCCACACCAAATAAACCTGTGGAAACCATTTGCTAACTGTTAACAAATCCCTCTTAATACTTATTATCAAGTTCACCCCTTTCCTGGCAGATATGTCATTTTCGCCCAGATGAATAACTACTATATGTGGTGCTGGCTTGTCCCCCATTCTTTGTAATGTAGGCAGCAACTGGTGCCACCGCATCCCACTTCTTCCAAACCACAGGATCCTGGCCTGTTCATCCAAACCCAACTGGACACCCTCGGGGGTGCTTGCGGCTGCACTGCTCGCCCAATGCACCAGGCTGTGGCCCACAATCCATACCACTCTTCTTTTGTCCGTGGAGGTACCGCGCCCTGGTAGAATAAACCATTTTTAGTATGCGATAGGCCTGATATACTTCTTATACGAGCTTGATCGCCATCTACCCACTGCCTTAATTGTCGCCTCCTCTAAACCAGCGGCTGCAGCTGATGTGGCAGCTCCAACCTGAAAAGAGTGGGATCCAAAGTCGCCCAGTGAGAGCCCAATGCATCCCAAAGTCATTTTTAACACTGCTGAAAATTGGTGACAAGTCAATGGGGGCCCTCCCATATGTAGAAACAGCCTTCCTGGAAGGCATGGACATATTCCCATGTATTTCTCCATCTGCACAACCGGGCAAATAACATCCACCCCGTTCCTATAAAACCGGACCGTTTGGCCCCTCATCCTTTGGTCTGTCTTGGAATACCGGAGCCGCAGTGACTCACTGTTCAACTCCAGGTCATCTACCCCCATTGCACGTCCACTGTTATCTCTACTTGATAGGGCCATGATCTCGTTGATCCTGAAGGCTCCAAAAAATGTTATTACGTAGGCTTTGGAGAACAGTTGTGCCTCATAACTATCCTTGCATACCCATGGGAGCACCCCCACCAACTGTTGCAATATGGGAATAGTGATAGGTGCCCTAACCAAAACTGGGGGGGACGCGGAACCCTGGCCCATCTTTCTAACTGTCACGGAGGAGGGGGCACAATCCCGAACACCCGCCCGGGCCGCCGGGGTCTTTCACCGCCCACACCCCCGGATACCCCACGCACGGGCTCAAACACTCAACCTGGAAGGGTCTATCTGGGAATAAATGCCCGTCAGGATAGTGTGTGGACTTAGTGGGCCTCACAGTGCCCCAGTCCCTATCATCATAGGGTGCCAGGTGAGTATAGGAGTCTGAGCCCCAGTCAGACTGTCACGTCACGCAACAACCCACACTCGAGGAAGGGGGAAGGAGAGTACGGTGGGGGATGGTGTCTGGTCGGGAAGGATGGGGGCCCCAGGAGCACAGGACGGTACAAAGGGTAATCAGGCAGCGCACAGAGGGGGGAGAGGGAGCAGGGGGGAAGGGACCCACGAGGGAAATGAGAGCTCAGGGGAAGGGGGTCAGGCGCTACACGCACACACGCACACGCTCTCACTCACCCGTACACACGCTCCGGTCAGGGTATCAAGGAAGGGATTCACACAAGCACTCTCTAATCATACACTGTACTGCACCAGAGGATTCAAAGGGGAACACAAGTAAACACTTAGCTGCACGCAAAGGGCCGGTCTCCTGCTCAATCACCAGCGCCGAGTGCTTCTCGGCGCTGGCTTCTATACCCTAGGCTCCGCCCCCTTGCGTTCCCGCAGACGTGCAGAGCGGCGCAACGGGGGCGGGGCTTCCTTCTGCGCCTCGTCGGCTTTCTCCGGGGTTTGTCCCGCCCCCTGCTGACTTGGAGCGGTATCCCTGGCGGGGAATTGTACGTCTCCCTGCGTCATGGATGACACGGGGGGTGGAGTCCCTGTCGCCCCTGATTTTGCCGCCGTCGGCTCGGGGGGTGCTTCCGGCTTCCCCGGCTGGCCCCTATGCGGCCGGTGCCGCCGCACCCCCCGCCGGGGCTTTACACTAACATACATTTTAGGTAAAAATCCCCTGTCTGGGGAGGGATAACCCATAAGTTTACTTACAAAGGAAAGGGCTGCAATTTTTCCTGCTATGGTACCAACCGCCAATCCTTTTTATTTCATTGCCATGGCAAACTGAAGCACTTCAGCTTCCGCTAGGGGAAAACCCTAGCTCCACCCCTTGTTTGCCCTGAACTGCTGGAATTCACGAAAAGTCCTACCGTATGCAGCCTGCGTTCTCGGAGCAAGGGATCCCTGGACGATGGCGTGCAAGGCTAAAACCCAAGGCTCCACACCCTGGGCGGCAGAAGGTCTGGGTTGTTCCTGGCCTCTGGTGCCAATTCTCAAAACGGGCTCATCTGGAACCGAGAAAGGGCATCGGCTATGCCGTTGTCAATCCCAGGGACATGCTGAGCTGTGAATAGGATGTTACTTTTTAAGCATGCTGCTACCAGTGTCCTAATGAGAGCCATCACTCAGGAAGATCGCGAGGTCAGGGAGTTCACCACATGTACTACTGCTAGATTGTCGCACCAAAACTTTACGGAGTGATTCGGCAATTGCCCTGCCCACAAAAGAACCGCTATCACTATCGGGAATAGCTCTAAGAAGGTAAGGTCCCTGGTAACTCCTGCCTTGTGCCACGCATCAGGCAACCGTGCTGCACACCAGCGTGTTCTAAAGTAGACCCCAAAACCAACACCTCCAGCAGAGTCAGATTGAACCTGCAGGTCTGCCTGGAGCAGTAACCGCTTTCTCCAAAAACTCCAAGAACTCCAGCCAAGTTCTCAGGTCCTGTTGCATCTCATTTGTCACCCTTATATGGTAGTGGGGGGCTAAATTGCCACTCAGCTTGCCATACAAGCGGGACAAAAAGGCTCTCCCTGGTGCCACTACCTGACAGGCGAAATTAAGACTTCCCACTAATGATTGCAGGGCCTTAACTGTTGTCTTACAAGCTTCAACACATTCCTTGATCTTCAGCCTAAGGGTAACCGACCTTTCCTCTGGTTGTCTCGGCACCATGCGCTCCATATCTAACTCTTATTCCCAAATAGGTTAGCCTGGTTACTGGCCCCTCCGTCTTCTCTGGAGCCAGCGGACTCCCAGTTCCTGAGCCAATTCTTGAAACATCTGGAGGGCTGGGGCACACTTGCCCGATCCCGGTCAACTGAGTATCAAAAAATCATCGAGATATTTTGTCACCTCGCCTGACCGCATCCTTTGCCTAAATACCCATTCTATCAGGGAGCTGAAGCGCTCAAATGCTGAACATGATATTGAGCACCCCATCGGCAGGGCCCCGATTCTTCTGCAATTTTCCCCCCAAAATTCTGCGACCCCAAATTGAAAATTCTGCAACCCCAAATTGAAAATTCTGCGACCCAGTAAAGTTACAAAACAAGTCTAGTAAAATTAAAACTGTGAGATGGCGATCCATTTCCTTGTACCAATGAATAAAAAATCTGCTTATAATTTTTTCTGTGTATGGGTATTTCAAATATCAGACAACCCCCCCCCCAAAAAAAAAACA
>QEPC01014287.1:774949-790828 GCA_003113815.1 Sphenodon punctatus
GTACTGGTGGTTTCCATGTACTTTGTCCCTCTTTGAGGGGGCCGACTGTGGTATGCTTCCCCCGGACTCTCCACTGTTCTCGTCACCTGTGGTATCTTGCGGGGGAGAGGTAATGGGCGTGACCATCACCAAAACCCCATTCATCCAAGTTAGCCCAGACTGCTTGCACACCACATTGCCTGAGGGGTCCCCAGCCTCCCATCTCCCGCTGGGTTGCCCCCACTGTCGGTGGTTGTCCCTTCTTACGCTCGCGTACTGTGGGATGCTTCCCCCGGACTCTCCACAGCCACTTGAAGGGGGCATGCCCCTTCCACCGTACAACGCCTGCAGAAAGGGACCTGTTGGTGAATTTACCTCAGCCCCTTCGCCCCTCTGCGCCACTACACCTGGGTCCCCTCCAGGTCCCCTCACTTCTTCCCTTTGGGGCTCTATGGAAGCACCAAATCCAGCCGCGGGGAGGCAGGGGGGGCTCACTACTGAGGTAAGGCCTACGGGGGGTCTCTCCTGCTTTGTTCTGGTACCACACCGGGGGGGAGATCACCCTGCCCCCCCTCGTGGTATGACCCCCATGCGGGGTTGGCAGGGGCTCCTCACCACATCCCATCCCTATCACCTCCTGGGAGTTGGTCTCCTGTGGGCGGCTGACCGGCCCACGTTCCACGTGGCTACTCTGTCCCCCGTGCTTTCCCCTTGCTGCGCCCTCATCCTCGATTTGCACGCTGCAAGGCGCGCGAACGTCTCCTCCCTTGTGGGGATGACCCCCATTTTCTCCCCTTCTTCCATCTCCAGAGCCGCCCCGATAGCCCCGCGCTGCTGCTCTACCTGCAGCTGATCCCTCCTCCGGGATTGCTCCGCTGCTTTTCCTTTGCTGCGGCTCTTCACCGCCGCCCCCTTCTTCTTTGCTCTCCCCATGCTGCTCAACCACTCGTCGGGGAACTTTTTTCCAGGCCAGAGCTCCGCGCGGTCAGCAGCAACCTTAATTGCTGCTGACTATTTGGCCTCCAACCCAAGAATGCTGTGCTCACACAGCCCGCAGGAAGCCAGCCCCTCCTAAAAGGGGTGGACTTCCCTGCCCCATGACATTCCTTTTCGTGCCTCCGGGGAGGGTTGCCCGGCAACCCTAAATCAAAAAAGGCAGGTAGCCCTCTAACAGGTCTCACCCGCAGCAGCACCCTCTCTGCTCCCCAGGAGGGGCGCTACAAATCCCCCGTCGCCGCCATTTTGCGGCAAAGGGGACGAATAATAATAATAATATGGGATCCCCAGCACAGTGAGCCAGTATCAAAACTATTATCCAGAACAGTGGGTAGAAACAGGTGTGATGATGGCCTGCTGTGACTCACATTTTCACGTTTTGACCGGCAAAATACTACAGACTGATGCAAAATCTAGATGAGATGCAGTTTATGGGTGAGCAGTGTTACAATCTTTATTGTTTTAGACCTTTTCATAGAGGAGGCACTGCTTTAGTTTCCTATATGTGAGACTCATTCAGATTTTTAACCAACCCTTCCCCAAAGGCTCAGGGCGGCATAAAGATACAAAGTACAATAAAAATACAATAAAACTCCCCTGCAAAACACCATAAAAAAGCCATCCTAACCCCTACCTCCAACTGCCAAATACTTTGCCAAAAAAGTTTTACAACACTTCTGGAATATATGGAGTTCTGTAATACTGGAACAGCAACTCAGAATGCCTCCGGGGCTCTTGTTATATGGACAAGATTGACAGGTGGAGCACTGCAGGGGTCACAGTAGAGCATGGAAGGAAAGCAGTATTTCAGATATGTGAGACCCAGACTGTTTAGGTCAGAAACAGCACTTTGAATTGTGTCTGGAAAGCTATAGGAAGCCAGTGCAGACTGTAAAGCAAATATGTAATGTGCTCACGGCAACTTACCCCTGAAAAGAGCCAGCACCTTCTGAACAGTCATCAAGGGCAGCCCCACCTAGAGTACATTGCAGTAATCTAACCTTGAGGTAAGGAAGTCATGGATGATGGAAGTCCCAAGGGAACAAAGATCAGTCTCCCATCATCTGCTTGGACCTCCCTGATGGGAATTAATGGAACCACTTGACCAGTTTCGCGCACCTCTGCCAAGACTCTGTCGTGTTGACAACACCTCATGATCAACTGTATCAAAGACCGCTGAAAGATCTAACAAGATCAGCCGGGCACAGTTATCTTTGTCAGTCTCCAGGCATAGATCATCATCCAAGGCCACAAATGCAGTCACCATACTATATCCTGGAAAAAAACCTGACTGAAATGGGTTCAGGAATCTGAATCCAATAGCATCGAGATGAGCCTGAAGCTTCTGGGCAACCACCCATTCAATAACCTTCCCAATAAAGGGAAGGTTAGAGACAGGGCGATAGCTGGCCAGGGAGTCAGCATTCAAAGATGGTTTCCTGAGCAGGGGCCAGACCACAGCAATTTTGAGGGTGTCCAACAACCTACCCTCCCAAAGAGAGGCATTGAGAACCCCAGCCAGCAGTGGCCCCAATCTGAGCCTTTAGAAGGCAATGGTTTGACCGTGATAACTGTGTTATAACACCCCCAATAATTGGAAACCCTTTTTCCAGGTCGGTGCAAAACAACTCTGGCCCCAAAGGACTAGTCTCTGTGTGTATGTTGAAGTCACCCAAGACTTATACATCTGGGTGACCTCAAGACTACCTCTGAGACCAATTCAGCCAGCTTGGTCAGAGGCCATTTGAAGAAGAAATTAGTTACTTCACTGTAGCTGTACTTCTTCTTCAAAGAAGGTTTCTGCATGGTCCCACAACCCACCCACCTTTTCCTTCTTCAGAGTCCTAGATGATTACTTAGGGAGGAGTGGGAGCATGCACATCCCCCATTCTAAAGTCTCACCTGGTACATGCACATTTATGCAGCTACGGAGAGGGGCACAGAATGGATCCTAAACCGTGGCTCACTGTGCCATATCCCACATGTGGGACTATACAGAAGCCTCCTTTGAAGAACTACAGCTATGTGTAAGTAACTTTTGTTTTTAAGAAATTAACACGAAATGTCTTCTCAGTGGTAAGTTATCCAACAGTTAACATAAACTATATTTACAGGGTCGTGAGATATTTTTGATGTTTAGAAGCAAAAATTGTTTAGATGTTTAGAAATGGAAATGTATGCCAAACTTTAAAAGCACAATTTGAGCAAGTTTAAATTACTTTTATTATATGGGATTAGAGTTTACTGAAAATCATGTTTGTCTGAAATTAAGTCCTCATTATTATTAGAGGAGGATTAGTGCCCCCTTTTAGAAAGTGTGCATTCATACCCTACTTTCTCAGTACCTTTAAAAATGTATAGCTGGATTACTGTTGTAGCCCTTCTGTCCTCCTCTACCTTCAGATTGTTATTTCTGAATCTGAAAATTTGACTTTAGATTATAGACAGGCATTGCTCTTAGTAGTGAATGACAATATTAAAATGTAATTCTATTTCTTAAATAGTTTTTAGGTGCTCCAAATCTTCCTGTGTATGCTGTGGATTGTAGCAATGCGGGATCAAATATCTTAACTGGACCAGTTGTGCATGTACAGAATATAAAGAAAGACCAGATCCTCAAAGCAAAGTTTGAAATACCTGTAAGTAATGTGTTGTATATATTTATCAATATTTTTGAAAGGCTTTTAAAAAAAAAAAGAAACAAAAAAAATTACTGGAAATTATGGAGCCACAGTAGTGGCTCCATAGTTAGGGCAGAGCTAAATTCCTTCATTGAGAGGCCCATTGAGTTCAATGGGAGTTCCAGGGGCAATTTACCCTGGGTTGCAATCCACTGTTGATGGGGTTTTCTCATTGATTTCACCATGAATAGTGAATGTGGTTTGCATAGAAAAGTCGGGAAATGCTCAAAGTACATGCCACTGTTCACAGATTGTACAATGGATAGGTATAAGATGTTTAATTATGATTTTAAAGTACTGTGTGAATGCTTTAACCTTATACTTACATCATGCACTCTTCCTTACCTATTTGATTTGAGGACAAGAAACCAATGCCACATATAGTAGAGCTTAGTAGTTTAGAGGTAAGACTCTTGTTTAGCGAGCAAGAGGTACTGGGTTTAAATCCCCTGTAGTACTACTGCTATTGAGTGGAAGAGAAAAAGACTGTACCTTTAGGAAAAAAAAATTTGCTGCTCCTGGCCATTGAAGGTTCACGTCCAGTCCTGTGCATGAGGCCCTGTGGAATCCAAGCAACCTCTGCATCTGCAGAGTGACGCAGCATTGTGCCAGGCCCATAAGCTAGAGGTCAATGGATCAAAACCATTCTCAGGTATCTTGCTTCTTTTGAGTGCTGCAAAGACCAAGGGCGTGTTGGTCTAGAGGTAGGATCCTTGCAAGAGGTTCTGGGTTTAAGTCCCCTGCGGTGGTGATGTCGGGAGAGAAGAAAAAAGACTGAATTACAGGACTTGTGAGAACACCATTGACAGAACACATGTAATATCCAACTTCCTGGTATGCTCCCTATACTTCAGTCAAGGGCAAAAAAGAAGAGGGCCGTGCGTGGAGCGAGAATGAAAAGGGCTGCGTGACGGGGTTCGTGAATGCGTATAATACCCAATTTCCCAGCATGCTCCATATACTGCTGTTGAGGGTGAAAGGAAAGGGCTGTGTGACAGGGCTTGTGAGAAAACCCCCGATAAGAATGCTTATGATGAACATTGGTACGTGTGAAGAGTATAATGAGACTAACTTCAAGTTCAGTTGTGATGCCCAACACATCCAGTGTACTTGGCTGGTACAGACTACTGTTTTGTTGGTGCCCAGGCACCTGGCAAACAAAGTCTCTGGATCCCCTGCATACTCCCACTCTTCCTTACCTATTTGAGGACAAAAAACCAATGCCACATGTAGTAGAGCTTGCTGGTCTAGAGGTAGGATCTTTGCTTAGGGAGCAAGAGGGCTTGGGTTTAAATCCCTTGTAGTTCTGCTGTTGTCAAGTGGGATGGAAAAAGACTGTACCTTTAGAAAAAAAATCTTTGCTGCTGCTGGCCATTGAAGATTTATGTCCAGTTCTGTGCATGGGGCCCTGATCCTGGAATCCTTTCTCTGGTGGGTGGAGGATGCTTGGGATCCAGTGGGGTGCTCATCCAGTGGTGGCATGAGCCTTGAAATCAGTGAGACCATTTGCAGAGCATAAATTTAGTAGAGTGCAGTCTCAGTGGGAATGGAGCTAATAACAGGAAGCATCAGAAGGACACCACATGCAGAGAGGGAAGCACAAGTTGCATTAGGTGGTGGTTATGTTGTATCTGCTATCTAACCATTGTCAGGTATAGTATATCTGAATCTTGATGTTGATAGCTCTAATGGTTGTGGGTGTGCGCTTATGCTGTAGCTACCCCCTTTGTGGAAACTTTGTGGGGGTCTTTTGAAGTGATGGAAAACTTAAGGCCTGGGGGCCAAATGCAGCCTGTGGCTAGTTTTTATTTGGCCCCTTTCTAGTTCCTGGATTTGCCCCCGGATTCAATTCTTGTCCCTATGCACTGAAAGACTGAGCTCAAGGTAAGGGAGCAGGGATGACGGCATGCACCCGAGGACAGGGGACAGATCCATGATCTGGACCCTCTTGCTGAGCATACCCCTTCAGCCCCTCCTTCTTTGCCCCAACTTCTCTGTGGCCCTCAGAGCTTGTACTAATGTTTAAAGTGGCCCCTGGGAGGGGAAAGGCATACAGCACTGAGCATGCACTTGATTCCTTCTAAATAGTGAGCCAGTGTGGTATAGTGGATAAGGTGCTGGACTTGGACCTGCTGTGGCAGGGTGAGTGCGTGTTGGTTGCCTTCCCCCCCAGCCAAGACAACACCTGACATAGCTCCCTGCTCTAACCCCACAGTGCAATCCAGATGGGGAGAGTTTAATCTCTCCCCAGCTCTCAGCATTGACGCCCAATTCAGAAGTCTTGGAGACCTTGAGCCAGGTCATGGTCAAACCAACCCCAGCCCCAAAACTCAGCCTCACCTCTAGGCATATCCACCCTACGCTGAGGTACATCCATGGTGCTTGCTTGGCAGGGGGCAGGTCTTGACTTGAGGGCAGCAGCCTGAGAAGGGAGTTGGGGCGCAAAATTCTTCAGTCCGGCTGTGGCAGGAAGGGAACTGGGGAAGGACTGCAGGAGCAGGCGACTTCAGTGCCTTTGCCCCCAGGGTCAGAGTTTGTAGCGAAGGTGGATGGGGGGTGGAAGGAACCAGAGCTGTGCAGGGAAGGAGTACGGGAACTGCTGCAGGGGCTGGCAGCTTCAGCGCCTCTCTCCCAGGGTCAGAGTTGCAGCGGAGGTTCAGGACCAGACACAAGCAGCATTGATTGTGTAAGCAGTATTTCAGGCAGCCTGTCAAGCTCCCTCCAACCTGGCAGCACAACTGGTTCTGTAACACACACAAATAGTGAGTCCCTAACTGCAGTATGGGCCATGGAGCCTCCTGGGAGAGGGAGCTAACTAGCTCATATATATGTATGTAAAACATAACTTGTTGTCCACTACTACAAGTTCTCTACTCTTTTTTTTGAGAGTGGAATGGCATATATTAATGTCTTCATGACCATCTCCACATAAAATGTGTCATATTTTCTGAAACATCATGTAACTGAAACATAGGCCATTTTTACATGGGTGGGGGGGTAAGTGTTTTGGCGCAGCGGGTGTAGCTGGGTGTGTGCCCATTTACATGGACAAACACCCACCTATGCACACCCACCCACAGAGCATCCTCCGTTCTGTCGGAGGACTCAGTGGGTGTGGGTGGGTGTGCGGCGGGAGTGCGCACGCACAAACACCCTCCACCCGGGGTGTTTACATAGGCGCACACCCACCGCATACCCATCCCCCTGCCCACCAGCGACCGTATACACAGACTCACCACCACCACCACCACTACCACACGCCCACCCGAACACCAAGTGGTGGGGGAGCCGTCCATGTAAAAATGGCCATAGATATAGTACAATCTCTTGCCATCTTCGTACTCCCTGAAATCATTCTCAGGAGTTTGGATCGTGTTGTAAAAAACCCCAAAGAAATTAGACAAACAAAAAACCTATGGTTTAAAAATCCTCATCAAGGCGGATTCAAATCAAGCAACTTTTAACAAACTGGGAAATTGTATGTTAAGGCTCCCACCTTAGCTTGCACACCTTGTAAGCAGTGAAGTTGTATGGTGTCACATACTGTGCTTGCTTACAACTTAGGGTCCATGCATCCACCCTTTTCCTTGGACTTTCAGACACAATCATCTTCCTTTGCAGGTTGGGGGCAACACTAAAGCTGCGGAGAATGCTATGTAAGTGTTTGGTTTAGAATGTGGGTAGACATTGATGTGAAATCCATGGAATGGCCAATGAAAGGAATGGGGGAAACATTAATGCTAATTTGAAATTAAATTGTATCTCATTAACTGTGAAATGATACAATGGAGATACATCTTTGGGACTGGGGGAGAAAGAGGATGTGGAATAACGAAGGCAGCAAGGAGAGAGAGTGGAATTGACAGGGAGGAGGCCATAGGGATTGAGTACAGCAGGAAGGAACTTTTTGGAATAATAGGAGGAATGCCATAAGAAATTGGTGGAATGTCAATATTTTGGGTGATGTAAGTGATTGGGAGGAGTGATAGGAGACTATGGGGGACACTACTATAATACTATTAAGCACAATAGCTACCCCCTTGTTCTAGTCTCTATTGCCCCGTTGTGTATTAGTACACCTTCTCTCCTGGGTTTTCTTTTTTTGAGAGGGTGGGAGTTGTCATTTCACACATTCGTAGGCATATTTGCTATGAGTAATGATGGTTATTATAGTGGTCAGGATTTTGACAGTTCCAAAGGTGGATTCTGCCTGGTCATGTGGTGCAAGTACTGACAGACAACACAACATCAGTGTGGCATCTAAACAAGCAAAGTGGGACACGGTCACCTTGCTTACCCAAGTTGGTAGAGAACATTTGGAAGTGATGCATCAGTCACAGCATATACATCAGAGCTGTTCACATGCTGGGAGTGGACAACAATTTAGCAGGTTCTCTAAGCAACTTTTGACCTACACAAGTGGTCATTGAATGGGGAAGGTAGTTCACGAGATGGGGTCAGCCAGATGCAGACCATATCACTTCTGAGACGCAACACAAAAATATTACTGTTCTGCATTTGTGAAGGTATAGATCCTCGGGCCTTGGGGGATACATTCATGATTCATTAGAATTTCATACTCCATTATTCATTTCCACCAATTCCGCTGATAATGAGAGTATTACAAAAAGTTCAAATGGATCGTGCACAACTGATTCTGGTCAGACCAGCTTGGGCTCATCAGCATTGGTGCTCAGACTCGTTGTATTCCCTCTCAAAATCTCAACAGACCTATTATACAAAGAACACGGAAGGACTCTACTCCCAAATCTGAGTGTGTTGAATTTGACAGCATGGTTGAACCAAGGATAAGAGACATTGAAGATGTGCCTCAGAATGTTTTTTAAATTATAGACAATGCTAGAAAACCTTTTGACTTTGCAGACTTAGACACAAGTGGCGCAGGTTCTCCCTATGGGCTTTGGATCAGGGCATCAACCCAGTATCATGTCCATTACCAAAGATACTATCCTACCTTTTTATACTTGAAAGAAAATAATCTCTCCCAGTCATCAGTAAAAGTACGCCTCGTTGCCCTTGCATCAAAACATGATTATATCGGAGGCAGGTTGGGCCAGGGAGGTGGAGGAGCTGTCACGAGTCAGACAGTCTGCTGCAAAGCAGAAAGCGAGGCCTGACCATCTTGTTTGTTTGTTTATTTATTTAAAACATTTTTCTACCCTGCCACTCCTGCCACAGGGAGTTCGGGGCGGCTTACAATTAATAAAAACATCATAATATAGTTAAAACAAAACATAAAGAGGAGACTAAATAACTCCCCCCACCAAATGCCTGGCAGAGTAGCCAGGTCTTACAACTTCTTCGAAAGGAGGGGAAATCCTCCTGTTGCTGAGAGTAAGAGAAGTTGTGCCTGACCAGGGAACATCAGCAAGATGGCTTCATGAAGAAGCAACCGAGAGGAGGAGCAGCCAGACAGAGACAGAGGAACAAGCCAGGCAGGTCAGACAGGCCAGGACAGTGCAAGGATGGCCTTTCAGGGGCTGATAACTTACCCAGATAGAGGGATACCAGGGTTGGGAGGTTGTCCACTCATGTACAAAGTGCCTCAGCACCTTACCTGTTTTTCCACAAAGTGGTGTTGCGACAAGACCCAGCTTTTCTGCCAAAAGTGGTTACCCCATTGCACTTAAACCAGGAAATTCGTTTACCAATATTTTTTTTCCTAGACCATGCAATAGTCAGAGGCAGCTTTACATACTCTGGACATTAAAGGGACCCTTTTTTCCTGTATAGATAGAACCTACAACCTTAGACAGGATGATGTTTTATTCATTTTCGTTGAGGAGACAAAGAAAGGGAAAAGCCTCTCCTCCCAAAAAATTTCAAAGCTAATTGTAAATTACATCACAATTTGCTTCACCTTACAAGACATCCCCTGAGGGGCTTAGAGCACATTCTACAAAGTCAATTTCCACCTCCATAGCTTCATTAGGCCTATCCCAGTAGTGGTTATTTGCTGGGCAGCAACCTGGGCATCTGACTGCACATTTACAAAACATTATTTGATCAATTTGGCAGTGAAAAAGGATGCCACATTTGGGAGAGCAGTACTAAATTCTATTCTGAGATAATACCTTGGTCTAATTGAACATACCGCTTTTTAGTCTCCCAACGGTGGGAGTGTATGCAGTCACTTGAGGAGAAAACTGGTAACTGTCATTCCTCGAGATGGCTCTATGCATTCCCACATCCAGCCCAGCTTCCCCACTACTTGGAATCTCAGTCATGTTTTTAGTTAGTATAGGTAGAGGTTGGGAGGAACTGAAGGGAATGGAACAGCCTGCCCATTTTATTCCCTCGCCTGGGCTTGCAGCAAGCCTAACAGGGGTTGTCCCAAGCGGAAGCCTGTTTTGAAGGCTCTGTGGAGAGCGGCTACAATACTCACACCCAATGGTTGGAATGCACAGAGCCATCTTGAAGAATGACAGTTACCAGTTACAAATCTCAGATGACAGTTTAAATTTGTGAAACTATCTGAAACTATAGACTATGGATTGGTATAAGTCCAGTGGAACTATATTGATCTTAGCAGAATTTTTGACTTGTAACTATATAGGTATGGCTGTGTTTATATGTGCATATTTCATGTTTTGCACCTTTCTTTTCTTTCTTTTTGGCCATGCATAGAGTTGTAAAGATGTACCTACAGTGGAAAAGACTATTAAAGTACTCCCTAGTACCCACGTTGCAAGACTACAGGTTTTTAGCGTGGAAGGACAAAAGGCTATTCAGATCAAACACCAGGATGAAATTAACTGGGTTGCAGGGGATATCATGCATAATCTTATCTTTCAAATGTACGATGAAGCAGAAAGAGAGATCATAATAACACCAGCTCTAGCAGAAAAAATTAAGGTATGTATTTTTCAAGTAATGTAGTTATATCAAACATAAAGTTATATTACAGCATATGATCTAGAAAGGTGACACGTGATAAATACATAATATAGAAAGAATGCTATTGGCATTTGTGTCAGGGTTAGTTTTCTAGGACAATCATTCCAATTGATAGTTGTCTTGAGAGTTAAACATGATCTGCAAGTGTGGTAATATTACCTCGTGGTTTGTTGTTTTTTTAAAAAAATTGGTTACCACAATCAATGGGTGAAAACAGACATGACGCTAACCACCCTTTAACCGCCCTTGGTGGTTATTTATGCATGTTGCAGGGCTGTATTGGTGCCCTATGCAACCCTGAAACATGCATAAATGACCACCAAGGGTGGTTAGTGTCATGTCTGTTTTCACCCAATGTTAACCCATGTAATGCAGAAAACTGATGTAAAAAAAAAAATGGGGTTGGGGAGGCAGCAGTGACAAGTTCCTCTTCATATACTCAAATGAGGATGAAGCCAGGCTTCCTACATTCATTTTGTCACCCTACATGTGATGATTTTTGCATGGAAACAAATTTATTGGGGCCACGTAGAACCTCATCATAGTTTTCTGTAGGCAAATATCACTGGCAGTTACACGGTCTTTACAACACCAAGCACATACCAAAATAAAAAATGTACAAACCATTGCCGCCTTTTGCTTTAAGTATTCTCAAAGAAGTCAAAGACTACCTGATATTATTTTTTTGGTCCTCATATCCGTTATGTTTTTGTACAGTTAAATGCCTGGGGTATTAGTAGTCAAAATGGTATTGGGGATCAGATAGACCCATACAATGATAGATCAGGTTTTCCAGTATCCGTTTTTTATTTTGATGCAGCACTTTTGATAGGATGATATGAACTTTCAACATTGTGCTCATCATCCATACTATATTAGTGTTTCTTTTCTTTTTGTTTTTTACTTGTTTTTAAAGGCATCTGAACAGTGTTGGGCTTAGTGGGACACTAGACAAAATTTCGGAATTAAATTTATTGGAGGATAATTACGTCAAAGGGGTGTTCTGGAATTACATATAATTGCCAGACTCACTCTTGTTTACCAGCAACAGCATGTTTTCAGTGTGATAATTCATATTAACAGAACCCATGAAAAAGTCTTGAGATAAAGGTTGATTTGCATACAATACACAGCCTGTTCTTCTTTGAGTGACTGTTACATATTCCCATTTATGATATTTGCGTCACCTGGCACTGAACTAGACCTTGATTAGCTTAGCAGCTACAGACGGGAGCCTTGTGATTGCGACATCATGGGGTATAAATACCACCCAGCCACAGCCGGGCTGTATTCACACCTGATGGTGGTGCAGCGGCGGCGACTCCTGTGAGGCAGACACACGGCAGGGGAGGAGCTGGATGCCAGAAGCACTCCTGGTGCGAATGGGGTTCTGCCGCAACTTCACTCGCGAATGACAGGGCTGGATTTTGAGCCCTGTCATTCTCAAATAAAGTCGCAGCAGAACCTCGTTAGCACTGACGCTACTTCCAGCTCCTCCTCCCACTGTGTCTTTGCCTTGTGGGAGGCGCTGCCGCCA
This sequence comes from Sphenodon punctatus, assembly GCA_003113815.1. Lineage (NCBI taxonomy): Eukaryota > Metazoa > Chordata > Lepidosauria > Sphenodontia > Sphenodontidae > Sphenodon > Sphenodon punctatus. Next base: position 787,061 of record QEPC01014287.1, read on the forward strand.
TCAGGTGTGAATGCGGCCTCAGATATTTTTCTGCTCTAGAGATTGGATCTTTGTTGTTTTAGCAGTAAGAATTTGTGTGTGTGTGTGTCTAATTTACTAGGTTGTTTTAAATAGGTGCCTTGTGTCTGATGAAGGTGCCAGGCTGATGCTCAAAGTATCTTATCTTTTGCATTGAGGCTAGGAACAGCTTCTTTGAGCGTGCTATTTGCTGTCCTTTCAAGCCACGCACTAGAGAAGACAGGACTCTGTGCCTTCCGAAATTCCTGCAAAGGTCTTGGTATTATTGGAGAAGCCATTTGTACCGCCCTCCACTTTGGCACCAACGGCATGAGGGAATCCTCCTTGGAAGCTGCTGCTTCCCAGGTGCACCTTCCTTAAAGCCCATGGCTCAGGTTCCAGGCCAAAAGGAGTCCCCATTCAGCACTGCAGCTTCTGTGTTGATGCCAGAGGTTTGTCTGTAAGCCAGGGGTGGGGAACCTCCGGCCTGGGAGCCAAATGCAGCCCACAGCAAGTTTTTATGTGGCCCCTTTCCGGTGCCTGGATCTGACCCTTGAGTCCATTTCTTACCTCCAGTCACTGAAAAACTGAGCTCAAGGGAAGGGAGCAGAGATGAGGTCATGCAAACAAGGATAGGGGACAGTTCTGTGGCACAGATCTATGATTTGGGCCCCCCTTTCCTTGAGTGCATCCCTTAAGCATCCCCATTCCAATGCCCTTGGAGCTTGTGCAAGCTTTTAAAATGGACCCAGGAGGGAAAAGGTTCTCCACCCCTGTTGTAAGCTGTCAGCTGCTCTGAAAAGTGGTTGGTGCTGGACTAAGATCCAGATAATGATCGCACTGGCCAAAAGTGCCCTTCTAAGGGCTTAGACCAGGCATCTTGATCTTCTTCCTTAAAGCCCCATGGTTTCAGGGCAAAAGGAGTCCCTGTTCAGTTGGTGCCAGAGGGGTATTTGGAAGCCCTCAGTTGTTCTAAAAAGTGCTTGGTGTTGAACTCAGATCCAGGTACGGTTTCAGGTAATAAACATACCATGCATTCCCCTTCCCCACCTCAGCATTGCTCACCAGAGCTCAGGAAGCCACAGGTTCAATCTTCCCTAAGATCGCTGAGACTGTTTCAGCCACAGATCGAGGAAAGCCAGACGCTGGCACAGTTGTTGGCACAGTTCAGTCTGGGGCCAGCCATTGATAGCTCATTCATTTGCCAGGTGCCAAGGGGTGATGACTTGCTCATGGGGCTAAGTCCACTCGAGCATATCTTGTCACCACCAGTATACAGGAAGCAGTTCAGGCTGCATTTCAGCCTTCCCTAGAGGCATTGGTACCATTCCCTGTAGCATTTCCTCCTTCTCTGGATTCCTGAGTACCTGCCCCATCAATGCAAATCACTGTCAACATGATGGCACCATCAAGCTATTCTCTGCCCAAGCTCACAACTATCAGTCCATTCTAGCTTCAGCCTTTTGGGAGCCACAGAATGAGTACTGAACATTCTGAGGGGGATCTCGACACCAACCTCAGTGTCGTCCTTATTCGGCTTTGCACGGGGCAGGATGCTCCATATAGAGCATTCTCCTACTTGGCTTCCCTAATGACTTGCAGTGATTTTAGGAGTTACTAGTCAAAATGGCTACTACAGAAGGGATAACTTTGCATCACTTCAACACAAGTAAACGGTACCACTTTTTCAGTTTGTGCTCCAGGGACAAAAGGGTGGGATAGCTGCTGTACTAGCAAGTGGTTTAGCGGATCTTTTGGAAGAGTCTGGGTCTTCCCAGCGTCTGCTCTCTCTGTGTGGTTCTTAAGTCAATCTGTTGCCTCCTATGTGGGATTAATTTCTCATTCACCACTCTGCCTACAGTGCTACAGTTTCTTAATTTCCGTGGCAGAGAAATCCAGAAAGGGTAAAATCCTTGTACAGCACCTTGACATGGGAGGGTAAGAGATTAGATTTCCCGTTTTAAAATAAATAAAATAAATAAATAAATAAAATAAAATGTATTCTACAGTCCTTATGTTTATTGCAAATTATTTAACTTTAATGGTCAGGTTCAGTTACTCAGGGGATCTGTGTCCTCCGTTACAACTAATTTTCCAAAAGAGATGAGGCTAAGACTGACTCCTGTAGTAGCACCTCCAAAGGTACTACGAGCTGCCTGGAGGGGAGGGATTTATTCAGTTGGCAGCCAGTCGCATGGATTCCTGTACCTAATCTGCTACACCTGTGTGTGTATTCTACATCCAGAGGGTAATGGGAAAGTGCTGTCAAGGCATTTGACAAGGATGTCATTTGATCAACACTGCCCACTCAATGGCTTCTAACAGTTCTCCATTGTCTTACCTGACTCTGATCTCATGGCCTATCAGCAGAGGTACCTTTTTATAAGGAAGGGTTTTTCGCCTCTAAAAACAAACTCAGACAGCTCAAAACAGCCAGATCTCCTCTCTTGAGGGTGTTCTACCTACCTACCTAGTCGCCTCTCCCAGATTTCAGGGAAATTATAATCAGAGTAGGCAAAATCACATACATTTTTAAAGGGAGATAAAGCAAGGCGGGGCTCCTTTGTACCCACCTCTGCACTGGGGGAGAGGCCTTTTTAGTACAGGTGAAGAATCCTTCTCCCGGGAGATCCTCCTGGACGGCCAGTGAAACAGCAGGGTAGTTCCCTGCCACTACCAGTAGGAGGCAGACTTCCTGATTTTCTGGAGCATCCTCAGAGGGATCTAGCCCCTAAGCTTCAGTTGTTTGTCTGCCTCCACACTGGGAGGACGAAGGCTAGCTACCTCCTTCGCAGACTAAGTTTACAGGCAGCAGGATCCTCTAGGAACAGCCTAGAAAAGTCTCCCGGTGCCAGGGAGGGAGGAATTCCACTCCCTGTTCATGCCCCTCCTGAAGAGGGGCTTGGAGAATTGGACCCGGGTGCTTCCCTCTCCAGCTGGCGTGGGGGGCCCCATAGAGCAGACTTTGCAGTTCCCCTAGGGGTTCTGTCTATCAGGCCCACGGGACCCTACCCCTGCTAGGACCCAGAGCGGACATGGCATTTATACCTGCCACAGCAGAGAGCCCGACAGTGCGAAGCTTCAGCACCCAGAACGGGCTCGAGCGGGGCTAGGTCAGCCCCTTCCACAGCTCTCCGCTCGGGATTCCAGTGCTGATTGGTGCAGCGGCCCGAAGGGCTTCCCTCTTCCTCCCTGCACACCACGGCTCCCAGCCCGGCGCATGGCATCAGATGAGGCCCCGGCTCGCTCTTCCCCCTCCAGGCCGCTCAGGGAAGTGGCGCCGGGGAAAGTGAAACTAAAACAAAAATGGCCACCACGAGGAGAATGGCGGCAGCAGCGGCGGACACAGAGACAGCAGCGGAGCCCGCGGCACCCACAGCAGCCGTAAGTCCCCCGCGTACCCCTCCTTCAGCCAGGGACCCACAGATGGAGGTCCTCAAGGAAATCCTCCTAGAGGTAAAGCGGAAGAGATCTCCCCCTAAAGCCAAAAAAACTTGTCCCTACAAAGGCCGATCTAGGGAGGCGGGCAAAGGCAAGCTCCCCATGCCCAGGAAACCCTGAAAGGCCCCATAACCCCTAGACTCCCCCGTTTCATCGGGGGCAGCCTCAGAGGAGGTGAGGTCCCTAACCTCCTCCAAAGAGGAACAGGCCCCAATTAGGGGGAAAAGGAGGGGTGGGGGAAAGGCTCCCCTCATACCAGTGAGGAGGAAGAGGAAGCATCAGAAACCCACCCCTCAGATGAACACCAGGCCTCTGAGGAGGACAGAAGTG